>JAHZMX010004779.1:0-11249 GCA_027743895.1 Seira musarum
ATGTGCAATAAGTCAGAAGATGAGCTGAAGTCGAAGTGCTTTATCTCTATTCAGATAAGATAAGTGTCCGCCAAGCTGGGTTGTTTGACTAAATAAAAATGCCATGATGTAGAGACAAATTTTCATTCCACCATGATTTTATTATTTTCTCGTTGTCAGAACAGATAAAGATTGCCGGATAAAGTTATGTATAAGTCAATGTGGTAAAGCTTAAATATGAAGTCCAATAAACACGCTTGTGCTTCATGCTGGATTATGTTGTTGGGATTGGAGTGCCTTGCAATGTTGCTCATACCTGAAAACAAATTACCAGTTTATATTCTTGTTTACACATACATTCAAGCGTATTTAGACTTACTTCGAAAATGTCACAGATTATTTAGGTCAATATCGAACCATGTATCCTCTTCATCATCATCTTCAACGTATTCTTGTTCGCAAAAAGAGTCTTCCTCGTCTAAAATTTCTGGCTGCTGCGCATCAGAAAATGCGTGTCCTCTCATATTCCACTGCAAAACATGTGGGTATGGTTGCCATTGTGTGACATCATCTGGAAGCTCATCTTTTAAACGCATTAGGGCCGTTAGTCGCTCAGTTGTCAAACGCAACCGTTTTGAATTTAGCGTGAATGTAACCTGAGAAAACAATGACTCAACTGTGGCGGAGGAATGAGGTATTACTAGACAGGTTTTTATTAGAGAACGAAGAAATGGTGTCCAAGGTAACGTTTTCGAATCTAGAGCAGCAATCCAGAACTGGCTTGGCAGCATGTTTCTTTGGGCAGGAAATGTTGCATCAGTAACGATTGCACCGATCAGATTATTCCAATTGGATACTTCATCTTCTATTAGATTGAGTCCTAAATGTTGCACTAGTTTTCTAAACATATCTGGTTTGTAGGTGTAAGTAGCCACTGGATCATTTTCGCTCGCAGAATATGCCACATGAACGTCATGAGGAATAAAAAAATTTTGAGGATCTAGTAAACCGTACATTTGATTATGTTCTTCAGGAAAATACTTTTTGAATTTTTGTATAAGATTTTCAATGAGTACAATTCGGTATTCTGACAATAGCGTAGTTCCTGACTTTGGTCCTGTCAATTCAATGGATTTGTAGTGTGTCCCACTTTCTTGAAATTGGGCAAATCCACAAGGCGTTGACTCTCCGCATCTAAAATGATTGGTGCCTTCTTCTGTAAATCTTCCTGTTTGTTCTTTCAAACGCTCAAATGATATCAGCAATAAGTCCTGAAGCCGTACATGATCTAACACCCCTGCACCACGTGTTTGAGACAACTTTGAGTGCTGGGCAAAGATGTCTAACAGGTCAAGTAAAAAAATTAACCCCGAAACATATTGTGGTGTTGTCATCAAATTTAATAACGATAGACATTTTTGTTTTACTCCCTTATCAATTTTTTTATCTTGGGAAAGCTGCTGAAGAAGAGGAATTATGACATCATAAAGCCGATTTGTTTTTATCAGACCAAGTCTGATTGCTTCAGCCCATCTTATTTTATCTGGTTTGTGCGGTGATAACGGTTGCCGCCCTAATGCTTTCTGGCTTTCAATGAGCTTATTATATCGATTGGAACGGGAATTAAAAATCGAATATACATTGTCTACGCTGTTTGCTATTTGAATCATGTAGGCGAGATCCTTATCTTTAAGAATTGCCACCAGCACCAAATTAATTCGATGACTTGAGCAATGTAAAAATGGAATGTTTCTATTCGTAAATGACTTAAATTTTGTCCAAACACTATTATGGGACCCGGAATTGACGCTCGCTCCATCGGCTGTAACTGCTACCAATGATGTTTGAACCGCTGATTCAATTGGTGTTGGGGTGTTTCTCATAAAATTTTGAATTTCGTCAAAAATTGCTTGACTTGAGTGGTCTGAACCAAGTTGAATTATACATAAAAACTTTAACTGGGGTTGTGATTTTACAAACAGCATAACAAAAACTCCAAGTATTGAAACTCCATTTACTCCGCGATATGTATCAAGCATGATGGTTAGAGGCTGCATTTGTATAATATCGTCGCAAAGTTGCGTCAGATAATCCTTATCAATTGATGAGATTATTTTGTTGTAGCCGTTGGTATTTCCAAATAAGGTTCCAATTGGGGAATGAAAAATGTTTTTTTGAAAGGTATGAAAATCTTTTGCATGGCAGGAAGGATATGACTTTTTGACCATGTAAGAAGTCATATAAAAAATATTTTCTGTGGCTCTTGTTAGTCGCTCTCTGGGCGGCGTTGTCCTACGAATTACATCTTCCACTTTTTCCCGTTTTTTCTCCAGCGCAATTTCAGTGACATAGTCGATGGCGTCCAGATGAATTTGAGATTTTGCATGTGCGTATATATTATTAGTATTCCTTTGCTTAGCATGTGTTGTTGTGTCAAGCACCCCCTCCTCCGTCATTATTTGTGTAATATGGGGTGATAGCGGTTTACGATGAATGTTTGAGTTAGTTATCAATTCATAGCAAATTCTGCAACGAAAATGGTGCTCATTTTTTGAAGGAATATAAATTGCTTCTAACCACCACCCAGTCTTTGGATCCGAACAGACTCGAGTGTCTACCTTATCCGACATAAAGCGAGCTATTATTGAATTGTCGGCAGCAGAGCAGCCTTGTTGCCACCAATACGTTTGTCCGTCTGATTTTGATTTGATGTATTCGTCAAAAACTGGTATCTCTTTGAGATATGCTGATATCCTACTGTTTGTCAAATCTCCTACCATGCAATCCCGTTGAAGAGAATCGCGTTTCCGTTTTATTCCTTGCCGAAATGATTCAACAGATGTTTGACGCATAGATTCTCCAAAAAGAGGGTTCAGTTTGCAGGTTCCTTCTTGCAGGTTCTCATCGGTCGTAGCTAATGGCGACAAATGAACTGCTTCCTTCTCTAGGATAAATGTGACGCCTTCCTCACATTTATTCTTTTGGCTTGGTGATGGGGGAGCAATTTTGTAACCACTGCTATCGTATGGATAAGGATGTGACAAACAACGATTAATTGAAGTTTCGGAATAAACTGGGTCTTGCGTTTCAGATGTTTTCTCCCAATCTCTCAAAGTAAAACCCTCCGGATTTACTATTTGTAGTTCAGGGCATATTCTTGCGAAAGATTCACAATTAATAAACGAAGCCGATGATGAATACTGGAGACAATCTTGCTTTCTTTCCTTTAGCAGGGCAATGAGGACATCATTTAGGGGGATTGGTGTATACTTGTTTGGCGTTTCTTGTTTTGGACTGACCAAGTTCATATCTGTTTGTCTATTAAAATGCAGAAGCAGAACAAGATTGGCTGCATTCGTTCCGTCTGGTAAGACGTTGTTTTCATCATCTGATGTGTGCCTTACATTTTCGTTTTCAAATGATACTGAAATTTGATCTCCAAGACTAGAATGTCCCACGACAAAATATAATTCTGCCTTTGTATGTGATTTTACTTTTCTTTGTATGAATGGCGGAACAATTTTCGAAAAAAAAACTATGGAGTTGGTGCTTCCATCTATGATAACTAGGGCATACCCTTTATAGTCGCGTTGACTAGGAATTGCGCCTGAATGGCCTGCACCCGTACAATGCTTAGTTATCTCTATGAATTCCTTTGTCTCTTTGCCAGCGTGCATGCTATTAATTTCATTGATATTAAATTTACATAAACCACCAGATAATGGAAAACTTGGGTAACTGCTTACTTCAAGATTGTTGAACTTGTTTTCTCTTTTTCTGCGCTGTGTTTTTGGACTGGTTATGTTTGGATTAGTAATTTGGATTTCGTAGGCACACACTTCTTCCGGAAGATCTGTTGTCGTCGATTGATCCTCCGTAGTAGTTTCTTCAGCAACTGTAGTTTCGGGATTTTGTGTTAGTTGGTTGTCATCATCGTAGGAAGGAATTCTAGGGTTGGGAATCACGCCGACTGCAACACCAACGACCCCCGCACCTGCAGCCACAACTCCCACAGCAACTCCACCAACCACAGCAACGCCTATTCCGGCTCCAACCGCAACATCTAATCCATATTTTTTAGTAGTGGTTGTTGTATCGCTTGTTGTGTCTATGGAAGTTGTAATAACTTCCACTGCTGTCTCGACTGGCTTTTCCACATCATTTGCTCCTTCTGCAGAATTAGTCGTGGCTTTCACGGTTGTTTCCGCGGTAACATCTTCCATTTTGAATGTAATGAAAAGTTTTTCAGAATCATCTTCTATTTCTGGTATGATCCCTTCAGGAAGCTTGTATGCCGTTGTGCCTCCGCTAATAATAAACCAATACATAGTAAACTGTTTTATCTTATTCTAAATAAAAATTTTTGTCGAATGCCACATAATACACATTTATTGATAGAATATTTAATAATAAATTGAAATTCTACAAAGTGGTTTACCTTTCCAAATCTGTGGGGTTAGCTGCTTCATGCATTTCATTTGGTATATTATTGCCACGAGCATCAGTCGAATCCTGCTCTGACTTTGGTTCTTGCGGATTGGGTTTGTATGTGTTTGCTTGCGCAACTGCAAAGGCATTTTTTACTAATATTCCAACCTTTAATCCTAGAGAATAAATGGTTCTAAAAAATCCCATGTATGGCTCATTGCTTTGAGTCAACGCAGCTGTTTTTGGACAACCTCCATTTTCAACGTTTAGATCTTCTGTAGAACAAATTGGTGCTGCGACAACAGAAGTCACGTTTACTTGATAGGTAACCAAGCATTTTTTTAGACGTCGTTGATTTCGAGCTGTCATCATAGGGTCAGAGATTATATCTGGCAGTTCAGCTAAGCACTTTTTTAAACGCCGTATATCGTGGGACGGATGAGGAATTTCGGATACTTCCTTGTGAAGTAATCGGATGTTGTTGCATGAAAACGAATCGCAAAAACTGGTTTGAAAACAAAATTTTATGGTGTGGTCGTTTATAGGATTAAACTGCTGTTGAAGAAGTTTGGCAAATGTGGATTTACAAAAGTTTGCAATGTTTCCTTGGTTTGTCCCCAGCAGTTTACAAAACTCTTCTTTTTCCGAAGTAATCTGACGTTGATCGTCATCATTGCAGTCATCACTAAAGAAAAACTTTCGTTTCCATATTTTTCCCCAATATTCGGTGTTTTCGTATTCTTTAATAGCCTGTGCTTTGGACAGCGTGTTTCGTAATCCGTAAAAAATGGGCAGTGAAGAACCAGTAAACATGTAGGACAGAACCAAGGCCTCTTTGTCAGCGCATAGGGCGTCACTTTTTGCATGTATTTTTGATATGTCAACTGTAAATTTGGAATAGTTTGTATGGAGGGCACTAATTATTCCCATCTTTGGCCAATTATTGTCTGTGAGTGCTGGAAAAATGTGCAAGCACATTACTAGAGTTTTAAGATAAAGTTGATCTTCAACTTCGGAGGTCCTCGAATTTAAAAAAATAGAGAGCTGAGCTACGCATTCCTCGTAGATCTGAGAAACTGGCTTATATCGAAGCTCATTCCATTCTAGCGTTTTTTTAGTTTTTTTCAGAATTTCCGCATCCCATGCTTCTATTTGCAATGTGGACTTTTCATCATGTGTGCAGTTGACTTTTCGAGACAAAATTGTTAAGCATGAGCGAATTTGATTTGGTATTGACAAATGTAGTGGCATTTTCCAACCGTCTTCAACGTATGCGCCCATGACTTTACAGTGGATGAACAAATCTTTCAAAGGCATATTTGAGAGATCCGTAAAGCTCTTTTTCATCAATGGAGGTACATTGTCGGTGGGTTCTAAATATTTCCCATTAAAAGCCCTGTTGCAATAACGGGCATCATATTTTAAATGTGCCCAATTTTTCCACAATGATCTGTACGTTTTCATCCAGTGCTCGATTTCGCCACAATGTTTTACTAGTTGTGCGGTGTTAAGCTGGTTTAGCTCCGTTTCTCTCAGAAACGGATTTATATGCTGTACAACCAATACGCCTTTGACAATGATGGATGGAGGCCGATGAGAGACGTAGGTCTTTCGAACAAAAAAATAATTTCTGTAGCTGATTTGCCAACAAAGTAAACGGATGTCCAATTTTAATTGTTCCATTATCTGCCAATCTTCGTTATAATTTTTATAATACCACACGATTTGGTTCCAAAGTTGGTTTAGCAGTTCGTTAGGTATTTTTACAAATTCTGTCCTTACGTACGTTAGGTTGTACTGAAATTGTAGATTAATGTTGAACGGATGAAAAGCTATCGCATTTTCTGCATGTTCAGGGTCGTATTGTTCAATACAGGAGTCCACAATAGATTGTTTAATTTGCAAATTAGATGGCCGTAGAAATCCGTATCCAAAACATGTTGCTAAGTCCAATAAAAGTTGATCTTTACAATCCCAAGCCGGATTATACTCCTTTAAAAACCGCAGTGTGAGATCACAGTGCTTAATTTTTAACAGAAGATCCAGTTTCATAATTTCAGCTTCGCGATTTCCAGCTTGCGTAGGATACGGCAGAATGCCTTTGATTCGTATTGTAGGTGTTGGAAAATGTGTCGGAGACATTCTTTTAAAACGTTGTGCAAGGTTTGAACGTAAGGCTTCGCATACTTGGCGATCTTTTTCAAGCTGGTTTGAAATATGCCAGTCGTGATCATAAAAGTTGATATAATATTTTGTCTGAAGACAAAATTGCTCTATCTGATCTTGCGTGTAGTCAAATACTTCATTTCTCCAGAAACTAATATGCTGGTAGTATTCAATTCCACCAACTATCCCAAGCCCCAAAATCAGCCAGCAAAACGTATTTTTCTAATAGTAGATATTAAATGGTCGGGTTATTAATTGTCATGCCAGTATGCCATGTAAAAAATTCCAATAGAATATATTACCATTTTAAAGCCAGCGCATTTGGGATGCGATGCTATTTAAAGTTTAGTAAGAAAAATTTGCTTTCGAACAAAATATACAACTGCAATATGAGATTTATTATTACAATATTTAACGCAGAGTAAAAATTAACTGAACGTTGGGTGTTAAATGCAAGAATTATAATGAAAATCCTTCAGGACACTGATATGTTTAAGCATATCCATTTGATTTTTTATCAATTACATAAAACTTTTTGAGCAAACGCAATTTTTTCAAAAAGCTTATCTTATCTGAATAGAGATAAAGCACTTCGACTTCAGCTCATCTTCTGACTTATTGCACATATGTAGTTCTGTACCATGTACGCAAAAAATTTGTAAAGTAATACCGACAAACCAAAGTGTCAATATCAAAGGCCTTATTAAAAAAAATGAAAAAAAAAAATCATATAAAACGATTGTACATAAACGATTCACCGTGAGGTACACAAGATTCTTAAAATGTAAAAATTAGAACAATGATCACACTCCTGCATCTAGCTTACATGCCATCATACCATAATTATCATTCAAATGGAAGAGGCTAATCTTATCTGGACAATGATAAGAGTTTTGTGCACGATTTTTTATTGTATTGTGCGGTCGTGGTAAAACTGCAACAAGCTATATGTATGCATTGTAACTAGTAAAAACACCCGTACTCATAAGAAAATGAGGAAAAATCATTATTATCATGATTAAAATGCACAAAATATACTTTGCATTAATTTTGCATAAAAGGGGCTAAGGGTCATCTTTAGTCGAAGGGAGGCTAACTTTGAGGGCAGGGGGGGCTTCCCCAAGGGGTTGCTAAGTTTTATTGACATTTTACTTGTATTGGGGCTAAGGGTCAATTTCTAAGGGTCCGGTTCTAACCGTCCCTCCGTTTTGTTAGGTTTCCCCCACATAAGCAGCCAACCTATGCGGTCGCCTCACATGACAATAATGTGCTTCCGTTTTCCTTGAAGAGCCAAAGCCAAACCAAGCCAAGCCAGTAGAAAAAAATGGTTTGTGTCTCTGTCGTCCTCTGTGGCTCTCTTGGTTGGATTGAGCTAAGACAGAAGTACAACTACACTCTCAAAAGCCAAGGTGAACAAAACATTCGGTGTAACAGGGAAAGGAAGAAGAGGAGGATTTACCCCATACGGGAACTACACATGACTTTGACATGACATGACAGCTCGAAATGTCCTTCCTGCTTTAATACATATTTATGATAATGATTATGATTAGAAGAGTGGAAAAAACCATTTTTTTCTACTGGCTTGGCTTGGTTTGGCTTTGGCTCTTCAAGGAAAACGGAAGCACATTATTGTCATGTGAGGCGACCGTCAATCGTCAATCGCCATCCCCAGTTCGGATCGTTACTCGGAGATAAGGCAAAGCGTGGGCATCTAGGCATTTTTCTCTAAAATAATAAGTAGGCATATCTATAGAAAACGAAGAAAATAAGATAGTGCAAATGTTAGTTATACCGTACTGAAAATTTTTGACCGTTATAGGAATTAAAGAATTTGAATCCAAGTTCGACTGCGACTACTCAAAAGCGAATCCGTTAACAGTCTGAAGTAAATGTAGGTATCTTTGAATCATTAAAAATCCGTTATTATATAAGAGAAAGTTTTAAAGATTCATTAGATTCGTCCAACGAACCTAATGACGTGTTCTTCCCAACAATGCCATTATATAAGGATTTTTATGTTTAGGTATAGAAGTAGATATCTTATTCAAGTTAAGAGTAAATTACATATTCACACGTAAGCAGAAAACTACACATTTTCTCCATATATCGTTGACACGTTTTCCCCTTTTTGTAATAACAACCACTCAACACGAACGGAGGTTGGCACATGATTAATTTTTCAAAAAGCAAACAAAAAATTTGGACCTTAGCTACTTACTTACTTTTACTAATGCTAATACTTTTATAGTTGAGTACACATTCCGAAACATGAGAAGACAAGACAATCCAATCCACAAACCTACTAAGGAAAAAAAAAATTATTGGTCCTGTGTCTTGTCGTACAGATAGTTGTCGTGGTCTTTCTTTCAAAGTCTTTTTGCACAAGTCCCAAGACAAATAATATTCTTAAAGTATATATTAAATGGCTTTGCTAACAAGCAATAGGAAGTGCGATGGATGACGATACGGTGGAGGTAATTATCATTTCATGCTGTTGAACTAGACTCAGTAGTGTTCCTCGTTTCTTCATTCTCTCTCGGGGTTTTCGAGCAGTGCACTAGTCGGGAGAGAAGACAAGAAGACCAAGTCGACATCTTTTCTTTTTCCTTGCTCCATGTGTATCGGCATTTTAAATTACTTGAGTTTTTCAGCGGTGTTTCTACAAACTACAAAACAACATGAAATTTTTATGGAAACTGACTACATACTTCCCGTGACTTGACTTGCTCATTCATGTCTTTGTACAATAGTTTCTCTTGTGCTACTACGTCACAGTATAGGGTTACATTAAGCTCATTAAAATCTCAATAAAATATGTACTTTTGAACTTGACTAAAAAAGTTTTGAAGGGAAAACTCTTAAATTATTTCAATTGCTTGTTGGTTCAACTCTCGAGCTTGACATTCGTCATTTCACTGAAAAAAGTTTAAAACACGAGTGAAGTGGAGCGAACTTGGAAGGAAGGAAGGATTTTCAGCTCTTCGGCTTCTTTTCTTCTTATTTTCGAATTGGGGTTTATTTGTTCCATGTGCTCTATCGCCGTGTGTAATCTATTAAAAGCATGAAGACATACATAGAACGACGACAAAGTATTCGCATTTCCTTTTTTGATTGAGTGATGTGAAAACATAAAAAGAACAAACAGTTTCTTTGATAATCGCTTGAGTGACTATGAAACGAGCTGAAAAGACAAATAGCAAATAATATCATAATAATAATTTAATCTTCTTGTCTTTATTCCTTCCCCTTGTGATGTGGATGTGACTCGCTATTTTATTTTTATTTTTTTGCAAGTTGCGAAACCGTTTTTCATGCTTTTAAAAAGCAGTTTTTCTAAAGCGGATTACCGCACCAAAGGGAATAAAAAAACACTGTTTTAGCAAGAGAAACAAAAGCAATTTTTTATTGTTTTCTTTTGTAAAGTAGTGAAGCGAAGCGGGACGGAGAAGATCAAGGTAGTTGATAATAAATACAAATGTTGTTGTTCCATCTTCCTGGAGGAAGATCCCAGTTTTAAAAGCCTTCTTTATCTTCATATATTTCCAAAGAGACAAAGAGTTCCGTAAAAGCTCTATCTACTGCCCCTTCTTCAGGAAAGTCATTGGATTTATTTTATTCTCGACGACTTGAAAATTTTGAAGTCAGTTAAATCATGAGCGACGAAGACAAAAATGATAAGAATACAATTTCCGGTTCTTCATAATTAGCACCTTCTTTAATTTAAAGTGTCCGATTTGACATCTTCACCGGTGCAAAATTAGGGCTTTAACGGTGCATACGTATATGTACGTCTCTTTTTTACCTTAAGCTTTTGAAAAGGAAGATAATAGGTTTTCGCATAATGTATGATATCATTTATATGTAAAAAGTTATTTCTGGAAAGGTCTACTCCATTGTCTCCTCCATTTCCTCCGTCTTGAAAAGAAAAGGGAAAAGGTAGTAGTGAAGCTCACATCCTATGAAAATGACAGTTTGCAAAGAATCTGTCATCAAGGCTGACGACCAAGACCACGACCACCCAGGTAGTGCAAGTTCTGGCGGTTGTAAAGATAGTGGCGGTGTGGGAACACTCCCCAAAAGACAACATCAAACAAACTGTGCTCCGCCTAATTGTAATGATAATGCAAGAAATAATCTCATGCTTCACAGTAAAAGGCATCATAATTTAGCTTTGCCCTTGGAACCTTACAAGCCATATCAGTACAACAAGGATATTAGTTTCCTCCACGGCTCATTCACTCCCAGTCCTGTTGGTAGTGGAGGTGGAAGTTTCGGAGGTATTGTGGGTGGCAGTGGTGTGTACTCCCCAGGTCCTCCAGGTTCTAACAATAATAACCATAATAGTCATAGTAACTGTGCCAGGTCATGTTCGGACGCCTTCCTTCCCAAAAGACATTCCTTCTCGCTGAGGTTGGACATGAGTCCTGCGACCGATGGTGGCGATGCTGGCAGTAGAAAAGCACTTTTCTCACCCGAAGAGAATATGGAAGTTAGAAAAAGAAGGTAATGAATACTCATTTCTTATTCTTATGGTCAAAGTTCAATGTAATGGAAATACGTTTAGATAAGACGGAATTCGTGACCATCGAAGATTCGTTTTTGTCCTACCCCGGGTATAACGCACTTTAAATAATATTTTGCTTTACCGGACAAAAAATTTCAGGCTATAAAAA
>JAHZMX010004780.1:0-28053 GCA_027743895.1 Seira musarum
AATAAATGTAATTTTAGCTATGAATTTGTAATTTCTAAACTTTTAATAGTAATTTTCCAACTAGTTATAAAATTAAGATGCAGGCGAAAATGCACAACCATCACCATCAAACAACCTAAAGCTTAATCAGTTGAAGGACGATGTTTTAATTTATATACTGCATTTTCGCCTGCATCTTAATTTTATAACTAGTTAGAAAATTACTATTAAAAGTTTAGAAATTACAAATTCATAGCTAAAATTACATTTATTGTACCTTTCCCAAGTTGTTAGTATGCTCACACATTTGTTAAACGAAGAAGATCGCACTGTAACAAAAATTCTCTAAAAAATACATTTTAACCATATTTTCCCCGCAATCGGAAACATTCATCAGATTCTCCATTAAATTCTGCGTCGAATGATACTTCATTTGATTGAGGAAAATGTGGTAATGGCGAGATATTGACATTTTAAAACGGGGGGCCGAAGTTGCCATCTTATTTTATAGAGTCCTTTCGAAATCGATTTTCTCCGGATGCACTTGTCGGATTCAAGTGAAACTTGGGATGTGCACGTTTCAGAAGAAGTACTATCGATTGAGCCAATAAAAGAAAGGGGCCAGTAAGTGTGCACTCCAACCTGTTTCAATTATACATTGTACAATTAAAAAATCTTTAATGGCGATCTATCATCATTTTTAATGTAAATCAAAGATTGTGTTGTGAAAAATGGCCGCTGCGTTGCCTTTCAAGGCGGAGTACGCCAAGTCAGGTTAGCCATGAATATTTAAAATAAAATGAATTTGTGAATTAACTAATTTTTAATGGTAATCTTATTTTGAGATTATTAATTTTATGGCGTATATGTAGGACGTGCTGGCTGTAAACTATGCAAGAGCACCATTGATAAAGGGGAACTGCGAATAGCTAAGATGGTCCCGGTAAGTAAACATTTTAACATCTTCGAGCCAGTAACCAGTTCATACAATTACTGCACTAGCTCTAGCTCCTTCAGTAATTAAAAAATACTGAAAAAGATTATTCTCAAATTATCACGAGTTTCAATTGCTTTCAGTGTTCATTTGTGCATGTTAGTATGACGAGAGAAAATTATAATCTAGGGCTTATACAGATTAAAGCTTAACTGTTGTCACATAATTTTTTATTTTTTTTCATAGTCCCGTTTTCATGATGGGAAGGACGCACATTGGTTTCATTGCAACTGCTTCTTCCAAAAGGCACGTCCAGCAAGTGTGGGTGATATTGAGGATTTCGAGTCTCTTCGATATGATGATCAAGAACTGATCAAGTCAAAAATTGGTAAACAAATAAAATCTAAAATGAAACTGAACTAAATCCCCAAATCGAACTTGATGTGTAAATATTTACCCAACCCACCTAAACAATGAAATGAAACGAAACATGCGAATATTTGTTTGAATTTTTAGGTGGAGCTGGAGCTGCTCCTGCAGCAGGTGGTTCAGTCAAAGGAAAGGGTAAAAAGAGCAGCGCTGCAACCCCGGAGACTAATCTTTTTAAAGTGGAATACGCAAAATCCGGTAGGAGTGAATGTGGAGCTTGTGCAGAAAAGATTGAAAATAAAGCTGTCAGAATCTCGAAAAAGGATTTCACATCTGAAAGAGCAATACTCTACGGAGGGGCTGATGGATTCGTATGTATTTTTTAATAAACGATACATAATTGATTTTGGTTTAGCGTAATTTCGTATCTTGAATTTATTCGCAGGACAAATGGCATCATGTGGATTGTTTCGTGAAAATTCGAGATGAACTTGAGTTTTTCGATGCCGCAGATAAGAATAGCTTGCCAGGGTTCAAGGATTTAGACAAAGAAGATCAGGCTATGTTGAAAAAGAGTTTGCCCAAAATAAGTGTTCCGTAAGTTATAAAGTTGTATGTATTAGAAATGAAAGAATGGGAAATGTACTTACAAAATCACGTTTTCAAATCAGAAAACGCAAATTGGAAAATGGAGATTCTAATGAGGCTGGGCCTCCCAAGAAGGTCAAAAAGGAGAAAAATGCAGGCCCAACCGAAGAAGACATGATCAAGGAACAAAATAAGAAAATGTACAAATTTCGAGATGCTCTTGAAGGTGAAATGAAGAAGACAGAATGGCCGTTGGTTTTACGAATTAACAAGCAGAAGATCCCTGGAGGGCCAAAAGAGGTGAATTTATAAATACATACTAATGATTTCAGAGTTAATGAGTTAACTAACTAGCTAGATGTGATTGTTACTAATTTGTTTTATGTAAAGATTCTTGATTTGTGTGCCGATATCATGACTTTCGGGGCTATAGAGAAGTGCCCGGAATGCAAGGACGGTCAATTTATGTACAAGTAAGCAATAAATGTTGTGGCTTGCGTGGTAAACTATTAAAACACTGATTTAGGTCATAGATCATTTGAATTATTTTTGATTTCTAGAAGTGGAGTTGGCTATCAGTGTACTGGATACCTAAATGAATTCACAAAATGTAATTATGTGGTGGACGGGGACGTCAAAAGAAGGCCCTTTAAAGTCCCCGGTGATTTACGGGAACATCCGGTCTTGTAAGTTTTGCCCTTCACCACCTTTCCCGCCATAATCATGACGGACGTTCTAATTGTGAGTTTGTTTTATTTTCCTCTGACAGCGCTGGAAAGACATTCACAGTCACGAAGCGTATAATTCCTAAACACGTGGCACCGGTGAAGGGAAGAGTTGTTCCCAGCACATCCGAGTATGAAATTCTCTAGTTATATTAAAATTATATATAGTTAATACACAAGTCATCAAGTGTATTGCAATTGTTGAAATTAAAAATCGTTTATGAATATGCTTATTTTTCAGTGGTCCTAAAATTGTCAAAAAACCTCTCGCTGGATTCAAGTTTGTTGTACTTGGGGTGACTGGAGGAAAGAAGGATGAACTGAAAAAAATCATTGAAAAATTTGGAGGCGAACTGAAGGAGAAATGTAGTTCATCTGTGGCTGCAGCTGTCATTCCAAAAGGTATTTATTATTTACTGGCTCGTATTATTAGTAGATACATTTTTAAGAATGAATAGATTATTTTCACTTTTATATCGTTACTTTGCAGACAAATATGACGAATCTAGCGAATATATCAAGAAAGCTAAGAAATATGGCGTACCTGTGGTGTCTTCCGAGTTTGTTCATAACATTGGTGAAGTGCGTTACAAACTTGTCGATGAATTGAGCAAGTATTTACTGAGTGATTGGGTAAAGGATATTCGTGCTCGTTTGAAGACATTAAACGAACAGTTTGAGAAGGCACCAGAAGAAGGTAAGAACAATATACATAGTCGATACATGTAGCATCAATTTAATTAAGCATACATCAGGAAGTATCATACGCGGTAGCCTTTAAAGTTTTAAGGTATCTGTCACTGTACTTCCTAGAATAAAATCATTGCCTTCTGATGACTGTATATTTTAAAGGAGAAATATACAGACAGATACGGGGCATACAATATTTTAAACTAATCCGGTGATTTCAACACCTATATAACAAGTTTGTTTAAAATGATTTTTTTTGTAATTGCAGAGAAACGGTCAATGAAGCTTAAGATGAAGGATGGCGCTGTTATTGACCCGCAGTCTGGTTTAGATGATGGACCCTATCATATCTACAAGGTGAGAAATAGTTTCGGTACATGAAAAACAATTAAAAATTATAAAAATTAAGTTTACTTCAATTTCAATGATTTTGTAGGAAGGTAACTTGCGTTTCAATTGCGTTCTTAACCGGACTGATGTGGACGAAGGTACAAACTCATTTTACAAACTTCAACTGATTGAATCTGACCGAAATCCAAAAAGGTAATGTCAATATCATTATATTAGTTGCTACTATTAATGCTCTTACATTATAGTGCTTCATACTTGTAACAAAGACGAAATACTTAATGTGTAGCTATCATGTCTTCCGTGCTTGGGGACGAATTGGAACAAGTTCTGGTGGCCACCAAACTGACGACATGCCAAGCAAGCAAGATGCTATCGATTTATTTACAGAGAAGTACAGGGAAAAGTCAGGAAATGTTTGGGGAACCCCGTTTGTTAGGAAGCCTGGGCTTTATGTGAACGTCGATATCGATTATGGACAAGTAAAGACAATTCAATCTTCGCAGCTTTCAAATTTCGTAATGGCTTTTGTATTAACGATGAAAATTTAATATTGTTAGTGCACCGAGATTAAAAAGCTTGTCCCGAGCACGGAGACGTCAAATTTGCCACTTCCCATTCAGTCCCTGATTTCACTAATTTTTGATGTCGATATCATGAAACAAACCATGTTGGAATTTGAGGTAGGATTGCTGTTTTGGCTTATTTAATCGCGAGAATTTGAAAATTAGTCGTAAATGATTATGTTGCTTATTTAATTTAAGATTGACATGAACAAAATGCCTTTGGGAAAAATCAGTCGCAAGCAGATTTTGGAAGCATATACAGTGCTGACGGACTCTCTCAATGTACGGGGAAAAGAAAAGGATGAGCGGAAGCTGAATCGTCTGATCACTGATGTTTCCAACAGGTTCTACACACTAATCCCGCATAATTTTGGGCTCCAACTTCCGCCATTACTGGATAATGAGGAGTTAATCAAGGTAAAAGTGGAACAAAACAAAGGGAATGCTTAATACTTGATTCTAAAAAATAATTCGTAGTCTCACTGGATGTGTCTTGATTTTACAGACAAAAATCGAAATGTTGGATAACTTGATGGAAATTGAAATCGCTTACGAACTGCTGGCTCATGGAGACAAGGAGGGAGGCAACACAATTGATTCCCATTACAAGAGGTTAAAAGCCGATATTGATCTTGTGGAGGCGAACTCTGAAGAATACAAAATTCTTTCCAAGTATTTGGCTAACACGCACGCGCCAACTCACACCAACTACAATCTGGAAATCGAGCAGGTACGTCGTTGTGTTCATACATCAATGATCTTATTTTACGATGCAGCTAAATTTAAAAATGAGTTCAATTTATAGATCTTCAAGGTTGTACGCAATGGAGAAAATGAGCGTTACAAACCATTCAAGGATTTGCACAATCGTCGTTTACTTTGGCACGGTTCCAGAATTTCAAATTATGCTGGCATTATCTCTCAGGTTCGTAAATTTACCAAAACGTTTTATGATGATGGTTTGCAAATGTTATAATTAAAATGTACTTACTTAATTTGTTCAGGGTCTTCGCATTGCTCCTCCAGAGGCTCCTGTTACCGGGTACATGTTTGGAAAGGGTGTTTACTTTGCTGGTAAAAACAAGGATCTATAAATGTAGATACTAATTTAATAGAGATGGTGCAGAAATAATGATTAAAATATTATTCTCATCATTTATACAGACATGGTTTCAAAATCTGCAAACTACTGCTACACTCATCCGGGCAATTCTACTGGATTATTACTTCTGTGCGAGGTGGCATTAGGAGATATGTAAGTTTCGGATTTCTCATGTCATTCATGAAAAGATTTACTTAATGTAACTTATTACGCATTTAAAATCATTCACACTCTAGATTATAAGTTTGCTTTTGTTTTAATTCTCAGGCACGAGTTGAAGGAAGCGAAGGACACATTGAAGAAAGCACCTAAAGGTTGTCACAGTGTAAAGGGTCTTGGACAAACTGAACCGGATCCTAGGGAAACCTATACGTTTGAAGACGGAGTGATGGTTCCCTATGGCAAGCCAACCAAATCTAAAGTGAAGAATTCGGCCCTCCTCTACAATGAGTATGTGTTGTTTGAAATTTCAGTGCCTCTCTAGTCATTTTCTATTTCATTTACATTTACAATTTAAACTTAAATTCAAATTAACTTTACCAGGTACATTGTGTACGATGCCGCTCAGGTCAACATCAAGTACCTTTTGAAGGTCAACTTTGACTACAACAAACGCCGCAAGTAAATTCTGGATTAGCGACCCTGAACGTGCTTTTAGTTTTGCTGATTTTCTTTTGTTTTTAAGTATGACTTTGTCTTTAGTTAGGTATTACAAAGATAGAAATGTTCAAACAAAATTAAACGGTGAATTTTATAATTAACTTTTTTGTGTAAAAATTCTTCATTTCGCAGTATTTTTAGAGATTTTATTTTTTGATGAGTTTAGGGAAGATTCTTGTATAACCTTTCTGTTCATTTTAATTTCAAAACGTTTTAAGTTTTACTTACAAGTAGCTTCCTTTGTCAACAGATTATTGGAGAAATGTAATATTACGTTGTTTTACCGTTTACCTTTAACTCTGAAAGAAATAAACGTACCTTAAACTGTTTATAAATGTTTTATTTTCTGGTCATATCTAGCTTGCATCTTTGCATAGGTAATACAAACGCGTTATGAAATTTCACATGCATTCTTTTTGAAGAAGAAATAGGGAAAAAGCAAAACAATTTTTTAAACCATTTCAGTTTATTTTCCCGGTACAGTACAATACAATACCAATGTCACTTATCGTTGACCCTAATCGAATTTTTATGAACGCTTTAGCAATTAATTTAATTAAGGTACATTCAGTTACCGTATGATTGATAAAACCCCTGCCTCTTTCTTACATCAAAATAGATTTGAACATTATCACATTCCTGCGCTCTGATGAGTTGTTTCCTTCCCAAAAAACGGTAGTGTCATACAATCTAAAAAATGGTCTTCATACAATCATTAATATTGAGAACCAAGATTATAAATGGTTTACGTTCATTATGTGTCAATTTAGACTTTAGAGTACTAGAATTACTATAATTTGACATCTTTCATGATGCCGCAAACTCTACATGTCCTAACACCTTTATTCAAATGCGTTTCAGTGCTAATCATTCCTTTACGAAGTATTGAAATCCATTACAATTATGACGTTACGTCTTAAACTAGCATCTTAATACTATTTAAATGTTAACAAGTTAAAAATAAATCCTAAAAATACTCATCTAAATACAAACTATGTACTTATTAATCAGTTTATTTGACACATATCCTATATGGCACAATATTTTATATTAAACAAGAACAAAAATGTATCCATCAATTATTTTTTTTCAAATGAACAATATTTGTAATACTCTGTTATTAAAGGATTATAAATGACTTGTCATTCGCGTAACATTTACATTCGCGTCTATAGGGAAATCGGTTAAGATTAAAGAAAAAAATATATTCGATTAATTAGAACAGGGACAGTTTCGAAAGCGTTTTGATCATTTTGTAAGTAGAAAAATGTTGAAATCTCACTGTAAAGGAATGTATGTTTTGTTTTGAAATAATTGTTAGTTGGCATTAGCATATACATGAAAAAATTTACAGGTTAAAAATTACACGAAACGTTTGATAGTCACACCCTGCATTATTGAACTGACTAATAAACTGGACCCCTCTATACTCTCTATTTAATGATTTCATTTTCCATTTTTTCCATCAGATTCACTGGAGCAAAAATTAAAAGGCAGCAATGCAAACGATGTGATCAGGATCAGAGGTAGGTACACCAAAAATATTTTCTCAGGTACAAAGTGTTTTCCTTTCAGGTATTCTCTCAATCCGTCTTGAGCTATTACATGTACAATTCACTTCAACAAAAATATTATTTTAAAAATCTCAAAGGTATTGTGCGACTGTCCTCAACAGCACAAAACAACGAAAAGGGCACTGATAATTGGAAAGATTTGTGTTATGCTATGAAACTTTCTAGTGTACTCAGTACTACGTAATTGTGCGTAGAAACGTATCGAACCACCATTAGTTCTATGTATTTTTGAATGCGTACCTAATTTAGATTAATGTTACTAATTCATTGCACAAAGAAGTACATTGACAAAAAGAATAAACGTTCCAGTTCTTTGTACTACAGTAACAATGAATTCGATACTTTCAGGTGTCATTTACCGTTTGCTTTCTTCGATGTTCCCTCCCAGCGGCAGCGGTACAGTTTTAACGTAAAATTAGTAAATCTCTAAACGAAAATGGCGAGTAGATTTTTAAAATGAAGCTCATAAAACAACTAAATTATGTACATGAAATTATGCCATACATTAAAATATTTGAACATGAAATTATTAAATGCCTACTATAGTTTCGTATGCGGTTCAGATTCATTTGGATCGTTTGAACCTGCCCCATCCCCTTGTTCCGTCTCTTCGATTATATCTAGAGGGGGCTTACTACTAACATGCGATGGAGAAGTAGGTTTTGAATGTGCGGGGGATGAAGAAGTAGAATCCCCTTCAGCTTCTCCTCCACCCGCCTGAGACTGTGAGGACGGGGGACGGTTTCCCTCAAAGGTCTCAGTCTCTTCAGCTTCCTCTTCCACGATTGGGGTTGGGAGGAAGGTTGAGCCTCTTCTTGGCACTACTCCGACCACTCCTACAGGAGTTCCACCAGCGCTGGATTCCATCTCTCCCCTATGCTCATTAGCTAGTCCCATTCCAGCGCTTCCCATCCTCAACTCAAAACCTGCAGAAGTGATGCTTCCATCAGACCCAATGGAATGTCTGGGTGAGTCCATTCGTGCATGGTGGATGCTCTGCAATGAGCCTCTTCTTGAACCTGATGCAGAACCTATGCTGTCACGCTTGAACAGTCCAATTACTGACGGCATTTTTGGCTGCCCACCGATTCCGCCTGGAATTTCAAGAAGTCAAAATGACATCATTTCCTTCGCAGTCAAACATACTTTTGTCTCCATTTCTTTTTTATTGCAGACATTATTTCAAGTGTGCTTACCAAGGAATGTGTTAGTTGGGGAATTGTAAGCCAAGTACTCTTTGTTTGATGCCCAAGCAGGGAACTCGTTCTGTCTTATGGGGAAGATTCCCGTGTCATGATCGTCATCGCCTCTCTTCCATGGCAAGACCGTCTCCATCGTTGTTGGAGAGATATTTCCTGGTACAAATAACAATATTCGGGTCAATTTTCCAACTCTAAAGTTAAGTTACTACTTTCATAGCCTCAAACTCTAGGCATATCTACACCAATTCCAAAATTCCAGCGCAGTAATAAACTTACCGTCTTCGTTTGTCATGGTCATTCTGCGAGCTGGGGATACTCCTGAAAGAAAAACATTTGTTTAAAATCATGCGGGTCAATTCCATTTATAAAGTAGGCCCATTTGCTTTCAAATGCGAATACTATGATTAAAGTTAGCTTATATTACTAGGACCGCTACATACAACAAGTTTTGTTATTTTTCTGCACTTCATTCCATGCTACTACAAATAAGATTATATTTTTGAAAGAGGAAATGAGTGTCATTAGCATTCCGACACGGATGCAACTCTAATCACAATCATGCTTGTTAGGTATAATTTTTGGGATCAATTTAGCTTATAATCATTTTTTTTGATACGGGAATTTTTTACAAAAAGAAAATCGCCAAATAGGTACGCCTTTTCTGCTACTTGCACTCTAACCTTGGCTGTAAATTATCATGCAGTTTCTAAAATTTTAGTCGTGTTTTAGGTACATACAAAAGCTAATATACTAATATCCATTACATCCGCTGCTGCCGACAAGACCTTCACTTTTGATTACTACTTATATTGTTGAGCATGCATCACGTTCTAAAAATCTTCATTTTTTATGTACAAAAATCTACAGATTATTGCATAGAAATGTGTTGAACTTTTCAACACTTTATCATTACCAAATCAAGCCTTTTACTTGATTATAATTTTACGCATTATTTTTGTTATTTATCCGAAGTTATCATCACGTTGCATTCCTAAACGTAAGCATATATTATCCTCCAAGGATGTTCTAACCAAACCACCCAACCATACTTATTTAACCAACTAATTCCTTCGTGACAGATTATAGGTAAGTAAATGTCTGCTGGACATGACATATTTTTTTAACAAATCCAGTTATTTCTTGTCCAGTTCCATAGTATTCCTGTTAGATAACTTGCGTTTAGTATTTATTTCCCCCTGCATATTGCATTATGGAAAACATGGGAGAATTTTCCAGTTCCATGAAAATACGAAGAAAGAGAAAACATTTACGGAAACGAGTATTGGGGGCATTCCCATTATTGTTATTAGTCAACAATGCTGCGAGATTTTGCTGATCTCTTCTCCAGGGCAGAGTCAGTTCTGCTATGGTTGGATTAACATCATCATCGGGATCACAATATCTGGACATACGCCGGTGTCTATGGATCGCTTGTGAATTGTGGGGAAAGTCCTTCTCCATGAAAGATTTTACACTACTACAACTTGACTGGGACCAACGTCTCTCATTCCAGTCCTGCCTCTCTGATGCTGTGCCAAAATAGGTTGAGATTTGAGATAAAGTAAAAAGCAGCAAAAAAACAACAAAACTGTGTACAAACCTAACCTACATTCTTTTATACAACATCATTATTTTGTTTCCTGAAATAAGGGATTGCAAAACTTTCACGTGAATTTACTACGTCAGAGATAGATTTCTTTCTGTCATTTTAGAGCTGATGAAAGAGATGATTAGGTAAATAGTATTTTCTCATTACACTTATAAATCTGCTTTTACAAGAAGCTGAAGTTTTCATCCTTTGTAATAATATGCCTGCACGTGGTGGTCTTAAAAAACTTTTGCCATTTTCTAGTTTTTTTTTCATCATTATCTTGTTCCAGCTTACCTGACTGACACAACCAAACCATCATGGCTTATTATGAAGGGAAACCCTAAAGGTCTCATTATCATTTCCCCGAACATGATTGTAATCATCATCATTTCGCCGAATATTAATGAAAAAGTTTGCTTAAAGCACTGGGAATTCGTCGAAAGGATTGAAATTGGGCTTACTTTGACCTCCCCCGGCGATAAAGTAGATTCCCACATCACCATCTCCCCGATCTCCATCTAACCCACGGCCCTGCAATGTCTCATCTGACATGCTGAAAACAGGGTTGTCGTACTCTAATGAGGACAAAATAAAATAAAACTAATAAGAGTTGTGGAGGTGTCTAAACCAGGCGCATATTTTCTTTTCCCTTTATACACAAAATGGGAATACAAATAAATGGGCCATAAAACAAAAAAAAACCTCTTCCCTCAAACTTGCAAATTACAAGGCGAATTGCATTCTTTATCCCCAAAAGTATTGTAGGTATACGCATATGTATTCTTGCTTCCGGTATCATCACCATAAAAAATGTTATGCCATTCAAGACAACCCATCATCAACCCAAATAGGTAATAATATTAAATTCCAATAATTTTTTCTCATGAACGTGGCTAGTAATAATAATAAAATTAGAAACGACGATACTCTTCGAGTCACGCAACACAGGCTAGCGAAGCAAGCACAAATGAGCAAAAAATAATGAACAGATATGTAGTTATACAAAATATAATTTTGTAGCTTCAAACTTACAATTTGCCATTAGAATTCGCAATGTGTGATTTTGAACGTAATAATTTCGGAAGAAAAAATCATTTAATCGTCCGTGATAATGTAATTTGAGGATGATGAGTCGATGGCGATGAACTTTTTTTCTTTATTGTGAGGGAAGTTTTAGTATTTGCTTTTCATTGCACTGAATTGTGTATTGCATTTCGCATTACATGCTTTCACATGCTTTTCATCAAACCAAGCTAGTTGTGAAGTGAGGAAAAGAAGGGCAATAAAAACACAGGAAAATATTTACCTTCGCCTGCATCACCACCATACATAATTCTGCCATTCATGCCTTCTTTATTTACATTTCCGGTACGACGTGTTTTCCCCGACTTTTGGACTCTTTCACTGACAAATCGTTTGAAATTCGTTGGCTGGCGGTAGTTTACTTGAGATTGCGGCTCGGTTCCGAGGTCATTTTCGTTTACAGTGTGTCTGCTATAACTCAGACGACGCTAAAATTCAAAGCAAAAATGTCATTTATCATTTCACTTTTCATACTATGTACAATGGAATTCGAATGTTCTAACAAATCGTGAAACTGATTAGCGTCTGTATTTTAAATCTTAGTGGGCAGAGGCGTACCCTTCTAGAAGGTTTGTATAATTCCTCCGCAAGCAAGTGATGAATCTTGGCATCATTCATATCTTTCCTTGACATGCTGTACTCCAACTCTTGGAGATCCAAATTCCAGTTGCTGGCTGCATCGAATGGCGTTTCCCCAGACCTTTTAAAATATTGAACGTTTAGATTAAAGCTGATGTTACAATGCCAGATGCAAGAACTCATTTTTGGTGAGAGTGAAATAAAATTAGATGCTCTTAATTTGAGGGCAAAATGTATCAAATCGATGTCGATGATCATGATCTGTTTTTTTACAAAAGCTGCGTAGAAAGAGGATACGATACACTAACTTTATTTTTCGTGAGGAAGTCGCCAAAAAAATTGTTTTAAAGATGGGCTATCATGAGTAATAAAAAACCATATGAGTTGACTATGTGGCTCAACATCGTACAGCATGTGTCAGTTATCTTTTTAGTATGACGTGCAGACTAAAATGGTCATGGCTCCGTTTTTTTACACATGAGGATTTTAACATTCAACCACATTTTGTGGCGTGAGTGAAGTAAAAAAATAAGTTATTTAGTTAGGCAATCGATCCTCAATATTATCATCATTCATGATTATCGTCATCTTGCCTCTCGTGTATGAATACTTTTTTGGCATTTAAAACATTTTACTATGCAGTGGATGAAATGAGTTCAAGCGTGAAATGAATGAGTATAAGCGTGAACAAAAGGATCATAAAAAGTAAAAGCACAAAATTGCCATAAAGTTTTTTTCTTATATATTTGGCGACTTACGCTCCCGGCATATTATTAGCGTTCCTAATGAGCGCGGCCATTGACTCCGCATTCAACTTGTTCATTTGCATGCCATTCATCGGGCCCATTGGGTTTCTGTTCATCATGTCCATCGCGTCCCTCATCGTCAATTTGGAGAAAGTCTCCAAAATCCTGACGTTTCATAAGCCACAGAGAATGTCATATTTAAGCATTTGTTAAATTGATTGCGTTTAAAACAAAAAAAAATCAGATTCTTACTTGGGCTCTGAGCCCTTCAAGTCACGGATTAGACATGGCCGAATGTATGCATTGTCAAATTGTTTGAACCTGTAAAAATCATTTATGTTAAAGCTTTGGACAATTTGAACTTGAAATAGAAAAAAAAATCGTGCGCAGGGACTTACTTGTCTCTCAGCTTATAATGTCCAGTTTGCCCCACAATACTTTCCAGCACAACCATAGTATGATCCATAAGCTGAAACAATCAAATTATATCATTTATAACTTCGGAGGCAGGCCTAATTCCCGTTTTCATCTTTTCAATTCATTGACCAAAATAATCTTGAACATAAAATTACGATAAAAATTTGTAGTAAGCAAATCAAGTGGCAATCTGTTAGACTTTAATTAATTGATTTCTTGTTTAACTAATGTTCCCTTCTCCCAGAATAATTTATATCCTTATTTGGTAAGTAAGTTATTTGCCCTTACTCTTTCATGAATTCTTTCATTCATCGTCAGCTTTCGCGTCTCTGCACGCTTTACTTTTAGCCAGACCACAAGCGGCTTGATGGTGATACCCTGAAAAATAAAAAGGATGAAATGACATCTTTTCTGCAGAAAAAAATTCTTAACCATGTTATCCACTAAAAATAATTGAAGTTTTATGAATACGTCACGATGACTCGTTATCTTTTGTCGCTTAATTACTTCAGCGTGTTGAAATAAAAGCATGAAATTTATGATGACGATGACAAGACAGAATTATCAAGATTTTTCTATTTCAGAAAATACATAAAAAGAGGTGCGAGCAAGCGACATGACAAAACATATCGTAAAAATTGTTACTTGTGCTTAAGCACGCATCGAAACAATTATCTTTAGAGAATAATCAGCATACATGAATATGTCTACTGAAGATACACACAATGTAGGCATTGTCCAAGCAAATTAATTGCACTGTCATCTCATCATTATTATTTTTACTTAAAAAATGCAAAGTGAGTAAGGATTTGTTTTGTAAGAAACTCACCTGAAGAAATACGGTAAAGTATATAACAGCAATGGTGGTCGTGACAAACATTTTCCGAATCCCCTCATCCGAATTCACTGCATCGTCCTTAATTAAAAGCACCAAAGCAAAGGCCACGGCTCCTCGAAGCCCTCCGTATGACATCACAAACTGATCTACTCTTCCAAGTTTGTGCAATCTGAACTTGTTAGCTAATGCCGAGAGAGCAATTGTACCTATTCAAAACATAATAAAAATTATCGTTTTTATTTAAAAAAATCTGGAGAGTCAATTATTTTCAAAAATTAAATGCTTACCAATTATCCGATAGACTGTGCAGAAGAGGATTGTGAAAAGGACGAAGAAAACATTAAAATTGTGCTCGTCATGGATTGTGGAGACTCCCAAGAACATAAAAATAATTGTTTCCGAAGAACTGCTCAACATCTTCATGGCATACTTCACGGTGGTATTGGACTTGTACGAGATGTTTGCTTGCACGTAGTTTTTCATGGTGATTCCACAGAACGTTACCCTGCATCATATAATGCCAAAAAGGTTATATTTTAAGTTGAATGCAAACATTACAAAGTTAAGCTCATAATTTGCAATTTGTACTCCTTTTTACGCTAAATTATTGATGATAATAAAATATTATTGCTGCACTAAATCTAAATAAAAATGGACAATCATCTTATCATTTAATCTTTGGAAAAGGAAGGTAGGAAAATCCTAATCCTTTACTTTTTGTCTCCGTCTCAATATGGTAAAGCACAACCTTGTTTGCTCAATCATTGTCAGCTATTAAATATGCCACGTTAGATTACGATGAAAAGAAGAGTGAAATGATGCCAGTCGTGTGGTACAAAACCGACATAAAAAAGCAGATTTCTATCTAAATAATAAAAAAGGTGCGAATCCTCTAATAATCTGTTTTATTGTTTTCTTGGGCTTTCTTGTTTTGAATTACAAATTTTTTAACGATTTCCTTAATCTCGATTTTCTTAGTAAGAAATAATAAATCTATCATCAAGTCTATTTTCCTAAAATATGGAAGGAAAATATTTTTTTTGCCATAAGTATATTCGTCATTGAACATTACAACGTCATCGTCTGGAGAGTAGAGAGATGATAATGCAGATTTTAGGGCGACGTACAATACAAGTTTAAAGAATTTTTATTGGCTTTCGAGATCCGTCTTGCCTCGAAAAAAGCTTGTGAAGACTAAAGAAATATTTACTCAGGTTATTCTTAATTTTTAACTAAAAATAATAACTCTCCAGTCTGACATGTTACACCTTTGATGCAGCCATTAAGAAATGAAAATTCTTTCGTCATTTTTAGAAAGCAGAAATGTGTGCATATTCATAGCAAAATTTACGTAAGTCTCTCTATCTCGACACAATTATGCTTCTAATTTTTAAACAAATCATCACCTAGAGCAAATGCCTACATAATCGCACGACTCTAAGGTCTCATTTCATTTCTGTCATGATATGCGCTGTAATTATAACGGTCACTATATTAGCTCGATGATATGATAACTAGTTAGACTCTCGTCAAGTCAAACATGATGTAACTTCTACCGAATGAGGTGAGGAAGTATTTTACTTGACAAAATCACTACTTTCGAATTTTTTTACGAATGGGATGATAGATGTTCAAGGTAAACCGTTGCAAGTTTATTTTCGATCACAATAATCATCCATCATAAAAATGAAATAAGCTGCACCCACTCAAAACCTCTTTCTTTCAAAGAAGCTCATTCAAATCATGTTTCGCACTAATCGAGACAAGAAAAAAATGACATGGTAGAGCACTACTATAGCCATAATAATAACCGTAATGGATAATACCACGCGATATATTGGAGTCTTCACATTAATTCTTTGTTCAAATCTATTCTAAAAGAAGATGTTTTATGGGCTTCAAAGCAGCTTATGAAAGGGGGAATTGAGGATAGATAAACAAACATAATAATCCTTTGCAAACGACTACTCCACTCCATTTCATTTTGGGGAAGTGTAATAATTTTTTTCGCAGGAAAAAAGCTCAAGCATTTACGTATAATCTGACCTAGCCCATACATTGTGATCCGGATTCACATGCTCTCACTTTTTTTCTCGTTTATTTTTTCAACATTTTTTTTACTACTTACGCTAAGATTCCGGACATGTGGAAGGTTTCTGCGCAGAGATAGGACAAGTAGGCCATCACGAAGATGAAGATGGGCTCAATGACACGCACATGATTTGTGAATCGAGTAACGAAGCCGGTGAGGAATCCCCAAATTACACCGATCGCTGTTCCACCCAAAGCAACTACAGGGAAAGATGCACAACCTTTCAGAATCTCCATTCCTGTCACTGGCACATTCGCCGCACTCATCTTGGCGTAGTCCTCAAACATGTGGTACAACACCTAAAATTAAATTTAAAAAATCAATTTATGAATCTGAAATAGTTACATGAGAAGGTTTGGAATTGTCAAAGTTTGGTGTGGAAGGTCAGACAACCTCTCGACAAAATGCAATTTAATAATCATCTTCCAACGTGACTAAAATAACCATTCATCAGACACGGTTCGTGAGGAGGCCCAATTATGATTTAATTTAATACTTAAGATGTTAAATGATTTTATGGTAATGAGTCTAATTTTGGCGGTGTTGGTCATAAAGAATGCAGGAGTCCGCTGAATACAGTTTATATGACATCCATTATGGTACAGTTAATTGAAATCATTTATGAATATATTTGCAGGAAAGGTTTTTCCAACTACAAACAATGTAAATGCCATAAAAACAAAGGCTATGTCTTCATGTGTAAAGGAGCAAAAAAGTAATTCATTCATTAAATTAAACAAATATGGAACAATGCAGAATGTCATCTAAAAATAGGCTATCATAAAACAGGCTAGACACGATCTAATCAGCCATTTTCAAATCTGTTTTTTCATGTTTATTCTTAAGTGAATTCAAAAAGAGATATCCTTAAAAGGATGAATGTCGTAAGTCGTAACCATTTAGAACAATAAGAGCATATTTATTTGGGAAGCGTGTCAATTCATACTAAAGTTCAAGTGATTTTACAAGGCACGTGAAATCGAAACTTTGAAGAATTCATGATATAAATAAAATAATTTGTTTGATGGACATTTTTACATCTCCAAAACTTAGGCATCTTTTCTTTAGGTACACTATCCATGCCACTCTTTTGACTTGTCAAAACTAAAAGCCAATGTCACCTGAACATTCAATTAATCAAAGTGAACAAAAAAGTCATTATGCACCCACCACACTCATGTCAAAAAGCAATTATGCAGAGTTTCATAGATTAGGCATTCGAAGAGCGTGTCACCTCCATTAAGACACGACAAAATTATATTTTAGGCGATACAAATCCAATTGACTAACTAAGGAAGGACACAATAAAATAAAGTATCCAATATCGAATGTAATCATCCAAATCTAATAAGCCATCAACAAGATCTTAATTTCTAACCGTATAATCGCCATCAATATCCCATCATCTTCAAAAAAAATCAATTAAATATGCCATCATCCGATTACTAACCTCGAAAAAATATTAAAAGACTATATTTATCGTAATGGAAAATTGCTTGTTTCTTATGCTATCGAAATCAAGAGGACGCGATACGACTCGAACGAGCTAAACTGAATAAAAATCATCACCGAACGAACCAAACAAACGAGATTAAATTCGCCAAACGATTATTTCGCATATGCCACAGTTATCAGAAATCAATATGAAATTTTAAATATGTATAATTAATCATGGAAGGATGAAAAGTCATTCCTTCTATTAATGACTCACAAGATCTAACCAATCCACTCAATAAAAATTTGTATTTGCCTTATTATACCCGCTTGGCACTCAGCGCTGTACAATATAGGATTATTTACATATATTATCCCATCCAAATCTGTACATTAAGAATTCGATTGTTTCGTGTTTTGACAGTTCACAAATCAAATTAATTTTTTTCTTCATCTTCCAGATATGAAAAAAAATTGTTACGCACCCAATAGATTTAGCTACCAATTTTTTTCGGATGAGACGCTTCATTGTTTGTCGCAATTATGTAATAAATGTATAATTAAAGGTGTGAACTACTACGTTTATTACAATTCTGTTGATCATCATCAACAGTTTAATGTAAAAAATGACAAGGTTATGTATTGTATCGTATCACGAAGTCATGTTAATTTATGCGTAATTATTCAAGACGAAATAATTAAGAGAAGGCTTCAACTCGTTAAAGTCAAAGCTCCGATACGCAATCATTAAAAACTTATGAATAGTCCTGGGAAGGTCTAACCCATAAAAATTAATAATTTTACAAATACCCAGCCAAAATATTACTTTCATCTAAATTAAGAAATAAGAACTAACTAAAGGGACATAAATAACGTCAGTAAAATCATGAATAGGTTCAGACTTCAGAATTTTATAGCTTTGCTTCAGCTACTGGTTCTGAAAGGAATCTTCTAACATTTTATGCATAAAATTTTATGAATAACTTATATTCAAACAATCTTGATTTATTCGGTTGTAGCTTCTTTATAATGACTAAAATGACCGACATAAACTCGATTTTGTAGTAACTTCTTCCTTCTAAATTCATACTCCAACAATTTATTATAACATGTGTCATTCAGTAAAACACGAAGATGATATTGAACGTTAGACGAAAGACACGATTTCTGTAACAGCATTCCATTCCTTTCCTATTGTTTCTCGTAGCTCAAGCAAGGTGAAAAAACTAATTATCTTTCTGACCTTAGTCTGAGCAGAATTAAAATTAAAAGGGTCCTCTCTCTCTCTCTATCCATAAGCCAAGTCAAAATGTATGGTCATCATCATCACTATCAGTAGTAGCACACGCGACAACATTAATTTTCCTTCATTTCAATATTCAACGATTTCCGCGTAAAGTGCTTCTGAACATTTCATAATTTCGTTAATGATGTCTGCGGCGATGACCAGATAAAATAATTGTGCGTAATGCGTAATACCACTGTCACGACAGGGCGCCTACAACTTGCGATCGTAATGTCGTTAATCATTAAACGATAACATCGTTATAACATAACCTATGAGTCTGTACTCAGTGCACCTTTCGCTTTCGCTCGTTACATTACATTAACTCAAGTAACCAACCAACCCACCACCACCCGTCCTCTATCTTCCTTCCTTTTTTTTTTATTCAATTCTCCCAAATAGTCATTAACATAACGTCCTTGGAGGACATTCAAAGTGCCATTATACAATCAACGATATACATAAGAAAAAATGGACTAGATTTATTTTTTCAGTGATTAAAATGATAACTGGCTCTCTCACAAGTTCGTAAAGGACTTTTCAGCATGAGATCATCCTTATATTTATTTATGCATCATTAACAATTCTAGTTTTACGGCTAAAGTTCAATTTTAATAATTGTCCCTTTTCATCTTTGGCCCGTGGCCACACACACAAGAATGATTGATACGACTCTCCAACGGTGGTCTCCTTCAACCTGACCGACCGACCGACCATGATGTGGCGTGGCGTTATGGCATAGCGGTATCGTCATCATTGATATTAGAGCTTTAGGTACACCCTCCAAGACTGTGAATATTGCACTTAATTGTTGATGTGATAAAGAACAAAGTGTAATCAATTTTTGCATATAGTACCTTAAAATCACCTCAGGAGTGTAACGGCGGGGCATAACAATGAGCCATAAACAGAATGTTTAAATGTCAACTTTTATGTTAAAATGACGGTGAAAATTTGTTGCAAATGCTCAACTAGTTTTTATGTAGGATATTCTGTTGAAAGTAAGATGACATTCAATCCCACGAAAAATGCATTTTTCTTTGCATAATTTTACATGTTATAACAATACTAAATCTGTCTAGTAGCCTTCTGGAGACTTCTAATTGTTTGACCTAGCTAAAGACCAATAAACCATAATGAATTTTGTATTACAAATCGTTTCAATCATGCGCTGTTGAAATATAACCGTGAATGAATGGATTTGTTGTGGATTATGGATGACGAAATGGGTGTAGGCAGCAAAGCTGACAGTTTACCTGTAGTCACCCCATTGTTTGTAAAAATCTCTAGACAGATGGACAGCTTAGGTATATTTAGCAAATTGGATGACGGATGGGGGATCATGTCACAATGTCATGTTTAGGGAGTATATTCACGCTGCTTTTTTATGAGTCTATAAGATTCACGAATAACAACTTTGTCCTTCGTTTTGGTTATTATTGCTAAAAATGTCATACTTTCTGCAATTACTGTTCCATTGTTGTTGTACGAAAATACAAAAATGCAAATGGACGAGCGCTTTATGCAAATATTTTTTGTAGCATTTTGCCAAAATTACTTGACGTTGCATAAACAAAAGAACAGAAAAAGTCCCGAATATTTCACCTACCACAGTGACAGCATCGTTCAGCAAAGATTCCCCGAAAACGACAATATATAATACTTCGTTTACATGGATTTCCTCAAAGACAGCCAACACGGCAACTGGATCTACGGCAGAAATTAGTGCGCTGAAAAGAAGCGTTGGGAGAAGCTGAAGATCAACGGGAAATTCGCTGCCAATGTCAAAAATTCCAGTAAAGCCGAGACCATAAAGTGACATTCCTGTAATAAAAAAATTAATTAAAAACTACTTCAAAGGCTTTTAACATAAGAAGCACGAAATAGTTTTCTAAGCCTTGTAGTTCGGACGAGACGAGACGGACAAAGTGATGTACTGAATTTACAAAGTACCTACTACTCAATTTTTTTAACAGTAGCGAATGTCCAAATTAATACAAATAATATGTAGGCACTCTCGTCCTTCAAATATTCGCGAACTGGCAATTTGCAAATTAGTAGGTTAAATAATAAGTACATCCTCAAAATGACGTTGCGAAAGTTTTCTTTAGAGAATGAGTAGGTATAAAATAAACAAAATGGGTAACTCAATGCCTACTTTTTTACTATTATTATTTCATCTATACGGAGCAAAAACAAACATAGCATAAAAAATGAATATTCATGCAAGAACGTTTTTCTTGTTCTGCAGTTGCTTCTTTGCTCATTCGTGATGTTAATGTACTAAAATCATTTTTTCAGTCTGTCCGTACAAATATAAAGAATGAAAATAAACCAGCTATAAACATCAAAATGCACTTCACTTCCCATATTTCCATGAATAAATGAAGGCCTTCTCATATCCAATTTTGACGTTTCGTATTTTGTTTTTGAGTATCGATTCTGGATAAAATATGTGCTGTTTGTACCATCCCATGCTTTAGGTACAATATAACAGGTTCTCAACGCATGATTTTGCAATAACACATGCAAAATTTTTCTGTCATTGTCATTGATGTTCAAGATCAAAAGATTTCCATGCATCATTAATGGACATTTGGTAGATTCAGTTTGGAAAGCCCACCATTTCAATTAATCTGTATCAATCAGGAACGGCATGTTTATGTAATAAACTACTATACATAACAAACAAATATTTTCGCAGCGGTTGTGATGATTATATATTTGCCAAAGTAAATTAGTTCCTTCAAAAATAGGTATGCCAATATGCGCACTTAAGGCAAGTTGCTAGTTACACTGATTATCTCATCTCATGCATCGATCCATTTATTACAATGATGCGATAAGAGTGCTACCTACCTACTGTGTCATTGTGATGCATTGCAGGTTTCAAGCTTATGATGAAGCCGCCCCTTCAATTTTCTTCCGTTTATTCAAGTACATTTACTTGGCAGTTGACGCTAAGTAAACCCTGTTGCTTAAAATTTCACAATAAATTAGGTACGATAATTCTTCGAAGAATGATCTAGAACGGAATCAAAATCACCATTGTCATCATCATCATCGTCGTCGTCATGCAAAATGTAAACTGACTTTCTTATGGATGGCTTTGGCCATGGAGGAAGTATGGCGTGAAGATCTATGAGATTCACATTACATCCACGTGCAAATCATTGCTGGATCAATGATATTGCCTCCAGAATTGTCTGAAATCTGGCTCGGATTTGCTTCATGAATATTCGACTTTGTAGTAATTGAATTGCTATGTTTTTGCACTTTAGCAAAAAGATCACTCATCCAACTATGGGTTCGTTATTCAAATTCAATGTCAAGGGAATGCTATCGATTGCAACTAAAACCAGACATTCATTCCAATAATCCAGTACCTTACTTGGCAGATTAATATAGGCTCGCACGCCCAAAAAAGTTCCGTAAATATTTTACAATCGTTCCTTCGTTATAGATGATTATCACAAACAACGGAAATAAAAATTATTACTCCGTTTACATTTGAATCATGATACTTTACCTAGTCATAAATAAAATGTTTACGAGTTTCGTTTGGTTCCCAGTAAGACATAGATCTGGTCTAATGATGCACGTCCTTATGATTAAGTATCATTTGAAAATCAAAATTGTTCTTCATGTGGTAATAATAATTCCCAGAAAAAAATAATAACTTTTAAGGGGTTGATTTTACAAACATATGACAGGAGATTTTAGAGTATGACATTACAATGTCGTTCATTGGATGGCAATAAAAGTCTACTAAAAAGTAAAGTAAATTCATATACACTCCAAAGTCGACATTCATTCATCTCTCATTTTTATTATCATTCTATGCATGTGTTATATTCGAACACAGTCACGAAGGTGGGCTATTTTACTGCGTGGGCAGAACGCATAATAAATTACTTAATCGGCTATGCAAAAAACAATGAACTCCTAAATGAATGCTTTAAATCATTCAACGTAAAAAAAAACTCCTTGGATCTCATCTCATCAAGAGAATTTGTGGAGGTGCGATATGATGCGGGAATAAAAAATAGTATCATTTAGTATTCCAATCATGCACACAAAAATCTTGTAGAGGATGAGATATAAACTACAAGCTGTGAGGACTCACAAGACATGATGAGCGACCGGACAGACGGACATGCACAAAATAAGTTTTTAGCCCCTCCTGGGAATCAAGAAGGCATTGGGTCATGGCATTACTCAGGGCTTCTTTCTCACGTCTTTGAGGTTAATTTAATTTAGCATATTATGAATGTAACAAAATTAGAAAATACATTATTAAATGGTGAAATTGTTTAAGGTGCAAATGATTGATTACACTCGTGGATTCACCAGACATCTTGGTACATACATTGCAAAAAATAAAGATAGACTGGACTAGCTTGGCAAAATTTTACAGAGCCATTTTGCTTACTCAGCCATCAACCGAGGCTATGAGGATGATGGAAAATGTGTAAATATCACTGCACAAACGTAATTGTACAATTAGCATTGGTTGATTGAATGATGCATTTACAAAGTTTCCGCTGAAGGTTAAAAAAAGAACTATCATCATTCTTATCAATTTTTTGGTGCGTCAGCATAAAACGAAGAAAAACAAATAAAGCATTTGAAATTCCTCTTGAGAGATGTACCTGACTTCTCAGTACCTTTTTGGAGACGCAGTTTTCTAAGAATGCACGTACCTTGTTTTCCATTTTATTCAAAATTTCCTGAGAGATTTACATGACTTTATCATCTCAGGTGCAAGGATCCAATAAAATTATTCGATCCTATCATTTCCGCTTTTCAACAAAATTAATTTTTTTACGAAGAAATGAGTCTCTTGCTACTCTCAAGACTCTGCATCAACGAGTAAGGTTTTTCTCAAAACCTTGGCTTTTAGACTTATTTCAAGAACCAGTTCAAACTCGTTGTTTACTTACAATGCAGAATGCAACGTGTGATACGAGTCACATGTCTGAGGTGAGTAAGCAAAATAAATAATTCCAGAACATGAAGGACGAACTCAATAGGATTAGCGATTACCCATCATTAATTACAGCAGCAGTTCTTCTTTAGTTTTAAAACTATAGTTTTCGCATTGATTGATTTTCTGCTTGGTCTAGACTAGATGTTATGGAAGAAGAGAACTGGGACTAAGCCCAAATCAGTCTTATTTGTCAGTATAATTTCCTTCGTTTATGGTTGATAATGATATGATGCAATGCCCTTGATTAGTACGCTGCGAATATTTCGCCTTCCAATTCTCCTCTTGTTCTCGTTAACCTTTACATTTTTATTGTACATCGCACTACGAGTAGTAATTTTGATTACTTACTAATGAACTGGACTGGAGCTGTTACTCAAATTACTGTAATAAAACGGGATACACACATCCGTACTCAAAATGCTAAGAACTCATTAACAAGCTTTCTTAAAAGCAATTCGCAAGACATTTGCTCCGGGAATCCCTCATTTTGCCCCAAAAACAATGTGGCCTTGTCATGTCTTACTCATGAGTTGTAGATGTAGCCTAAATAAAGTGTCGCTTGAACCAGACTAGAAACTAAAAATAAGCAATTGCAATTGGTACAAGTTATAAATAAAATGAGCAATAGATAGTATTCAAGCTACTACAAATAGCTAAGCAAATAATAATAACATGCCTGTGTCCTGCCCATACTCAAGTTTCCCACGATACTAGTATGCATAGGACAGATTGACGTGTCCATTAGTACTTGTCGATAGCACAATGTCGGCTCAGATTTAGAACTTTAAGTATAAATGAAGACTTTGAAAGCTCTTGGCACTAGTGTCTAGAACGAACTTCTATAAAACTTTAGCTCATTCAACCAACAGTAGCCTCAAGTCAATATCTGAAAATCATCTTTCCATAAAAACATGTAATGATAAGTTAAGAGCCAATACACGTCACATACTTTTATGTTTCATGCCCTAAATCTAATTCAAAAGAGAAATGTGTCAACAAAAATATACCAAGTTTTTTTGCGGATCATGTCTTGCGGAAATTATGAAAAAGAAAATGTACTTAGGCACTGTCTTGATACTTCTGGGAATAATAAAAAAGGAGTCAGTAAAGCACACTTTTTGCGAAACTGATTTTGTTTGTTCAGTTTACCATGAGACATGAAATCGGCTAGAGGACTGACTACTGCTGCGTCAGACTTACACAGAAAATTCAAAATAGCTCTGGTTGGGCTTGCCCACTCCTCCGGGTAGAGAACCAATGTAAACCAATTATTATTTTCTTTTAGAGACCTTTGATCATCTTACTCTATCGTAATGCATTTATTGGGCCGCAAAAAAATTGTGAACATGATCTGACATGGGCTCCAGGCTCAAGGAATAAATTGCCTCCTTAGTGAATTCTGATATGTATGATTTTGTTAAGAAGGCTTGGTTGCTTTACATTGACGATTTCGTAGAAGTTATTAAAATCGCTTGACTTATGCTTTACCTCAAAAGAAAGTTAATGTGACGAACTACTCCAATATTTCACCTTCAGTCACTCGAATGATGAAATGTGGAGATCATCATTTTAAGAATAATCTTGCAGCAACACGCACGGTATGAAATATATCATGTCCTGTCACATGCTTGGATTTATGTCCAAAACCATTTCTCCTTTAATCGATTTTTTTCACGTGCCCATAAACTCACATTTTAATTGCCAACAGGGAAATTCTAGTGAACCGAGTAATTTCTGCCAGTCATGGGATTTTCAATGTATGTATATTTAGTAGTAAATTCAAAAGAAGAGGAGTCTTTCCTTCGTGGATCATTTGGCACTTCAGAAATAATTTTTCATTTCCTTGCTCTGTTTGTATCTGCTAGGATGACAATTAGTAATTATTATGACGTTGATATTTTTTATAAAAGAGTCCATAAACCAAATTAGCAAAAGCATAAGTACACAAATAGAGAGGATCAACCTTGAAGTACAAAGTCCTGTAGTATCATTCAAATTGTAATGCAAAAAAAGTGCAAAACCGTGTTTTAAAATTGCTTTGCCATTCTGTGCACATTGAACAAAGTCCAAAAGAAATGGTTCTTCTAACTCTACTCCAGGTACTACTGGCGATTAGAGATACGTTTTATACCTCAAATCGTGAATTGCCAGAGTTACAAATTACATGTCATGCCGGAATTCGTAGCAAAGCCGTGACAATAAAATTATGTGCCTAGGNCCAAAAGAAATGGTTCTTCTAACTCTACTCCAGGTACTACTGGCGATTAGAGATACGTTTTATACCTCAAATCGTGAATTGCCAGAGTTACAAATTACATGTCATGCCGGAATTCGTAGCAAAGCCGTGACAATAAAATTATGTGCCTAGGTACGTTCTCCTTTTTTGTGGGACAACACAGAAAAAAAGTTGATACTTTCCAGGGCACATTATGAGGGATGGTGGCGTAAAATCTTTAGGGTTTTTTATGCTGCATTTTTTTACTGCCTCTAATGATTATTATCGCACTTTTTTGCATGAAAGTCCAAAAAACCTTATACTAAACTCATACATACTCAGTGTTATGTAATTTTAGATGAACAAGAATCATGTGATTCTATATATGGTTAGCATATTTTTTTGAAGATTTATTGGATAGCTTAATGGTCAATTTTAAGGACAGTTTTGGTCAGGCTTCGAAGCATTAAATTTGGCGGAACGAGTTAAACGCAGTCTTTTGTTTTAGCTCAAGTCATTTGTCATAGGAAGCGTTCACCAAGCTTACGATTAGCGTGAAGACATATTAGTATGTACATTTTTATACAAATCTCTAGGCGCTGGCGCTGTCGGTTATTGTGCGGACTATGGACTATGAACCGTCCAACGTTGATTGTTTTAATGACTCGCGGTTTTATTATGTCTCATGAAGTAGACCTTGTGAGAATTCGCATTGAATAAAAAATGCGGGATTAGCTTGAAGACATATTAGTATTTTACACACATTTTATTTTGCACATTTTTACACAAATCTCTAGGCGCTGGCGCTGCCGGTTATTGTGCGGACTATGGACTATGAACCGTCCCAACGTTGATTGTTTTAATGACTCGCGGTTTTATTATGTCTCATGAAGTAGACCTTGTGAGAATTCGCATTGAATAAAAAATGCGGGATTTCCTGAAAATAACGTGAGGACAAGCAAATCGCAATTTACTGAATTGGACCGGTTAGCGGATATGAATTTAAATTTGTGTGAAATGCAACATGGAATATTTAATGTTGAAATTAGGAGAGAGTTGGAGTTAAATTCGTTGTGGAGGCAAAACTTCATGGAAGAGACATTTGATATTTGCTACCTCTATGTGAATACTTAATGCAATTTCGTTGTATTTTAGGGAGGAGTGAAATGCCTGGATTAAGATCTGGAATATGGGCTTATTGTTAACTCACTATTTGAGTAGAATACAACTTTCTGGCTTCTGACCGCAGTCGATTTTAGGTGAATGCTATTTGGATCGAATGGACAGGAAAAGGAAAACCATAAAAGCCAAAACGAGAACAATGCATGGCGGCAAGCAGGCAGACATGGACAACGCGTCATTCAAACACAAAATGTTGGAACGTTGGAAGCAAACAAAACCTTGGAAAAATCTTTAAAACTTTCTTTTTGTAATAAGTTTTTAACAGTAAATTGCACTTTGCTATAAAATTGGCTAGAGAAATGAAATATTACAACCTTCCAACACATAAAAAAATGGTTGGCAGAAAAGCTGGATACATATTATGAAATGCAATAAATAATTGGACAGGCACTTGGATCGTAGCCCGGGTCCCGTTTTTTTCAAAACATAAGTCGTAAAGATATGTCAATTTAATGCACTTGAGTATTAAACCATGAAACAATATAAAACTTTATTGATGGAGATAGATGAAGCCATGAATTTCAATGTTCAATCCTGGCATTGGCATTGCCAAAGTATAAACATACGTACATACCTAAAATGGTAAAAAACTGCATGTCATTGTAAACGGCTCTTCTCTGCCTGTTACGTTATAATTGCAAGGGGTGTATAAGGCCCACCCACGCAACGCACGGAAAGATTCAATGGCATACCACCTCCACCACCATAAAAGTCATTGCAAAGATTAACTTTGTGTTTTGGAAAAGTATTGAGCAATCATAGTTTTCGTGCCTGTTGCGGCAATCAACTGTTCATACCTTTTTCATCATCCGTGTCGCGTCTTGTCGATTACGCACGTACAAGAGGGACAATGATGAATAGAAT
>JAHZMX010004781.1:0-10545 GCA_027743895.1 Seira musarum
TCTAATTTTCTTGTTGTCCATGAAAGGAACAAAGAGAATCGAATCATAAAATCAAAATGATAACTAGGTAATTAATAATCATCACATCACCTCCAACTATAACTGTAATACGGTTGTGTTTAATTTTAAACGCCGACATTTAAGTATTGAGAACTACCATAAAGTTCCTGTATGTATGTTTAGTGCATGAATTTATGATAAAAAAATCCTCGGTTATTTGCATAAACATTTTATTTGATTTTATAGTCTCATTTTATCGTACAACAATTCAAGAGGATGCTAAAATTGTCTTTCAATTCTGTATTCCCAAGTCCCTATATTTGTACTTCATTTCAACGGTAAAATAAAAAGGAAATTATAATCTATGCAATTACGCAGATGACAGTACGTAGTCAGTAACATCACAATCAAAAACTTAAATGACAGTAACAATGACGCAATTCGAACTTTTCATTTGCGAAAGACTGATAGCTAATATTGAACAGGATATTTTGGCTGTCTACCAACTTTGCAATCTGATCTGTATCTAACCATCATCAGCTTTATGATCTGATTTGTTCTTTTTGATAATTTACGAACATGTTATACTTAAGGTTTTTGTGGAAGCGTTTAAAATCATCGATGGGTTAAAGAAATGCGTAAGCACTTTCTTATCATAAATTGTTGACATCTAAGTCTAAGAAATTAGCACAAATGCAATACAAATACCAAATTAGTGAATGGAATACATATAGAACAGTATAATAGCTCATGATATCTTTGTGATAATTTGGTATTTTTATGGGTTAGTTGGTACATAAATTTCTTCAGACTTTTGGTTGTACATTTTATTATACATGATATCGGAAGTTTTACAAGGTTCGGCTTGCATGAAGTTGTCATTTCTATTATTATACATATTTAATTCAGAGGATTAATGAAGATTGTATTATATCATATGAATTAAACTCACTTCCGTCAACACAATATCAAACCCAAGCCAACTGAAGTATGGCGGCTTCAGAAAATCTATGAGAGAATTAAAATTAAATCAGAATTATAATCAAAGAAATTAGTTTTCTAAGCTTAACCATTTTTGGGGGCAAGTTGTATAGCATCTCATAAAAATATATTGTATTAATTACAAATTCATTCATGTAGGTCGTAATTGAAGTAGATCATATAAAAGGGTCCTTATCTGGATTTGGCACTGCATTTATTCGTTGACCACCGAAGACGTGTGAATTAGTTTTGTTATGTCGTTAAAAGTGGGGCTCTTCATGAGCTTCTAATATCAAAAAATGGCAAATCTGTCTGTAAGTTTACTAGGGGCAGTTTTTAAAAAACCAGCGTTTAAAATGTGACTTGCTAACAAGATCCTTGAAATTTTATAGACATGCTTGGGTGTCGTCATTCTCCTAGTGGCAACTACATCGCTTGCATCAAAGAAGGATTCAATTGTAAAAGTCGAAAAGGAAAATATTCCATCTACAGACTTCGATATCGAGTTGTCCTCCCTCAGTGATCCAGATGCCGTGCTAAATGAGGATGATGACAACACAAAAGAGTCATCAGTAGAAGAATCTCCACCCAAGTTATCCAATGTAGGAATCGAAGAAAGGCCAGCAAAAAAACAACCGCTGTACAAAGCAATTGTTATCGAAGATTCGCCTGGAGGTTGGGGATATGGTTGGAATGATGATGGGGAAAGTGATAGCGATGGAGAAGGGGAATCCGAAACTGGAGGTCTGGTTGATGAGATAAACGGATGGGGAAAACATGAAGTGAAGTATCATCATGGATGGGGGAAACATGATGATGAAGAACACCACGGATGGAAGCACGAAATGCATCATGGACATCATGTAAGAAAATGATCAGTTCTAAAAAAAAAACTATCGGGTTAAATGTCAAAGCCAATGAATGTTAATTTTTTTAAATTTTAGCACGGTCATAAACACGGTCATAAGCACGGCCATAAGCATGGCCACAAACACGGGCATAAACATGGTGAGAAAAAATTATAAAAATGTTCGTGTTCATTTCGGGGTAATATGAAACTATTTGAAGAATCTCTAAGTGCTTCTCTGAATTTAATTAATTTGCAGATCACAAGCATGGTCACAAGCACGGCCATAAACATGGTGAGTATCATGAATTAATTTTTTTAAAGTTTTGATTCATTTTTTATTGTGAAGTACTTATCTAAAACATCAGTAACTTGTCTGTAGGTCATCATCATAAACATGGGCATAAACATGGCCATAAGCACGGTACGTTGTAAAATCATGATGTATAATTGCTACCTATTCAGGCCAATTAAAAAAACACTAAATATTACAAACAATATTGTTCCAACATTGATTAATTCTATTTCTTTTATTGTTCATTACAGATCACAAGCATAAACACGGTAAGAAAATTGTTTTAGCTTGTCGTTGCTACTGGTAAACGCGACCAAAAATAATTTTATCGACGACTAAGGACACTAATAATCAGAAACCTCGGCCCCCAGCTTCAGGAAACGTTCTTATTTTTATAATAACGCTTCTCCTTTAATGTTGTCATAATTTTAAAATAGACTTTAATGTGATTCACAGGGCATCATCATCAACACAAGCATGAGCACCACCATCATCATCACCACCACCATGGGCACAAGCATGGTAAATTCACACATTTGCCCTTTTATATACCTATATCCAGATATTACGTTACAAAACTGAAATGAATGGATTTGGATGCCCAGAAGTTAACGTCATCGGAAATGTTTACTGCTGAAGTCATTCTGGTTTGACGTAAACTTGTTTTGTACAATAGCTGCAATATGTTGTAATGTGCTATTTTAAAAACGTCATTGAATATTCGTTCTGTTAATTCCCTTCCTGGAAGTCATTTGCAATTTGGTGATTATGAACATCCGATTTCTTCCTTACCATATTTGAGCTGACAAGTGCATGCAGCTTCAGTTTTTGGCAACGAATCCGTCCTCTGGACCAGGGCGGTCGTTGTCCCCGAACAAAAAAAAACTCTAGAAAGCACGCGTCTCAAACATTTTCCAAGGCTATATTATAATGCTGGACTTTGCCATTTTCTCTGAATATACCTATTTTTGATAAATGCATGTCATTTTTCGCGAAACCAAATATGTGTTTCATAGTTTTTTACTAGGTAATTAAAATTTTCTATTTATTGCAGGGCACAAACATGGCCACAAGCATCATGGATGGGGAGAAGGGGAAGGAGATGATGAAGGGGACAGATGAAGTTCTCAACGTGCCCCATTTGTATTTAGAGTGTCCTTGCAAAGAACACGACATGTTAGAAAGCATACCGTGGAAAAACAAAGTACAACTACTATATACGTATATATTATCATTCATTTTTTGTACTGTATCTTTAAATGAGCAATGGAGATGATTCAATTAAAATGTAAAAAAAAAGTTTTCATTTGAAAAATGATCTTGTTTACATGAGCTCGATTCGAGTTCTCTTTTGTGTCACATAATTAATTACAAAAGGTTAAGAGGAGCTAACACATTTGGTTCGTCTTGAAACGAAAAGTACAACATATTTTTTGCATTTTTGAAAATGAGATGAACTAAGTTTGCCTTGAGAATTGCTGTTTCAGATTGCTCACAATTCACCGTGACCAACATCGTTTACTTTGCGTTTTTTAAAATTTCATTTGGCATTAGAAGAACGTCATTTCAATGCGCCAAGGCCTTTTGAAACTTTAGACGAACAACAATGTTTGGACTATGTTAAGGAGTTCCATTATCCCCTTAAATTCACAGTGCTCTACTAGACATCAGACCATTTAGCGCCACATAACATAAATTAAAAGTTCATCTAACAGGAACTTGGAAAACTTAAGATAAATCTATTTGTTAAAAGCAGCAAGCAAGAAGAAGATGCATATGGACCGAAAACTGGCAAAAATGCTTTATTTTTCACTTCCAAATAAAACAAATGAAATGGATGTAGGGACTACGCTAGAGCAATGATGGTGAAGGTGACCTCGTACCGAATTTTTGTTTCTGCATAGTAAATAGAAGGGTTTGACTAAAAATAGAATGCGCTATAGAGTTTCTAACGATATATCTCCTTGTCTCAAAAAACGTTCGCGGAACACCAAGATTTGCGTACCGTACTGCGAAGTTGTATGTACATAATTGGTGGTTAGAAATATAAGATACAACACACGCAAGGGAAAAGCAATTAGAAATTCCTATTCGGGAAGTGTAAGCCTTTCATTCATTTTGCCTTCAAAATTAAACACAATCCTATTATCCCAAGTTGAATTACTGAAACATGCTCTTTCCTGTACGTTTTCGTATTTAAAACTCCGGAAACATTCTATACGCAATACATAATATGCTAAGCTATCTTCTTAGACCAGAAGAATTACGTTATAATAATCGTCATCACTATTGCCGCGATAAAGTGTTATGGAACGAATGATATTTTCTTGTCTGTCCAACCATTTTATTAATTTCAATTGAAAGTTTAATTTCATAAAAAATATATAAACTCAATGTTTTCGCACTAGATGATTTGAAGGACATGAAAACGTGATATGATTAATACAACATATTATTACCCTTAAAAAAGTAAAGTGATTTCTAATGATTCCTTCGTGACTGTTCACATGTACTTACCCTACAAAAATTATGATTTTTTTTCTTACAACCGTTTTCAGTTAATCAGGTTAGCTATTATCTCCTACAAAAATTCTAACCTCTGTCTCAGTAACTTAAGTACAGTACGTTTTACATGTTTTATTTATTTTGGTAGAATTTGGCCAGCACCTGAATAAGTGACGCGGGTTCATTTAATGTAAAATGACTCTAGCACATTTTAAAACGCAACTGACGATGAGCATTATGATCGTGTAAGTAGGTGGGAGGAGGATAACAAACATGAGCGGCATCATCATAGCGCCCATGACATGGAGAGTCTAAAATCTAATCCAATAGTAACTTGGCTATAAAGTTAGACCAGAATCGTGTCTATTAGAAAAATTTGGTTAGTGTGGTCGTCAGTTGCTTGAAGACGGGCGAACGATTCGGAGCACGAAATAAACTTCTAACCCTCTTAAATAAAACTATTTTTCTTCTGTAAGTCTACCTGGTCCAGTTAGACTTTCAACAGGTTTGTTTCCCAAAAGTGCTCAACAAATCAGTGACTGTTGGTGAATACTTCAATCAAGACCCTGTGAATTTGAAAAGTTATTTTTGTTTTTTCTTGTAGTTTACTGGTGGGTGAAGCAAGAAGAAAAAGCTTTAAAAAGAATCAAAATGACGAGCGCAAGTTTCCGCCAACACTTCGACATGATCAGCATGCATGAACCAGTTCAGCGCAAAGCAAAGTTCTGGACCTCATACGTGCGAGCTCTTAAAGGTATTTCGAATAATTTCCGCCATTTTAGTAAACTTGAAAAGTATGTAATTGATTTGCCCTTGGCTTGTCTTTAATTAATTGAATAACTGACCTTTTAGCAAGCTGAATTTCTTTTATATGTTTGGATGACATTCACAATCCTGAAATGAATTCATGGATCATTTTAATGATAAATGGGATATTTTGATGGGGCCACCATTTGTGGCAGTTTTTGAAACGGCATCAAAAATTCTAATATACGGGTCTCTTTTCAAATCTATTCCCGTACTTGAATTGAAGCGTACTTGACAAAGTTTTTACATGTGCATTGGAAAAATTGGAGCGGAAGAAGAGAAAGATATGTAGACAAACTAATAAATTGAGTTTAGAGAAAGAGAAAATCCCGGCAGACTATTCGAATCTCTTCTTCAAGTCTTTGCCAATTGCCCGTGAACGTTCCAAACAAAAAAAACCCTTTTACACTTATGTTCGAAGCTCCCATCGAATCATTTTGAAAATGTGCCAAAGAACATAAATATCTCACGATCCCTGACTGCCTCTGTCTTTTCACGAGAAACGTATTGTGCATTTTTTCTTTCCTCGTCGGCCGTGCGGTGTTGCGTGTGTGCACCTTATGACGCTAATTCTTAGGAGTAAAATTTAGTGGAATGGATGAAAATGAAAAGAAAATGAGAGTGCTAAAACTCATTAGTTGTTTATTTTACCCAACTAACATAGCTGCGGAGCTAAATGTGTATTTTTACTTTTTTTTACACTCATGATGACATGTATTCTTTTCCTATTAAAAACAGGCACAGAGGACATGCGAGCTGAGGAAGGTGCAGTGTCCAGGCGTCGTCCAAGACCATTCTCAGAAATGCCAGATCTGTTCCCATCTATTTTCGATGATGCTATCCCAACAGCTATCACTGATGACCCTGCGACTCGTATTCGTGCTGCAGGTTATCGTTATCAGCCCGTCTCCCGTGAAACTTATGGACACTCACCCAGGCCCATCCAGCCAGTAGCCACTCCAAGCAGGCGCTCAAGGGTCTAAATTGTACCTTAATTCTTAATTTACTAAAAAAATCGCTCCTATAAAAATCTATCTTTTGAATAATTAGAATAATAAAATCTTTTAAAAATTTCTTTTTAAAAATCTTTCTTCAATTTGGAAAATGCTAATGCATTTGAACACTGCTGTTTTATTTCCCCCAAAATATGCTTAAACCCATTTCGATTTCGATACAGATTCGTTTTTGAAGAAAGAGAACTTTTTTTCATAAAACAATTAGAAAGGAAACAGATTTTTTTTGCGAATTCCAATCTATGCATGGGGAGAAAGGAGGAGTTTCTTTGCAGCTTCAAGGTTTTTTTCTGGCAAGATGTATTAAAGCCAATCAGTAAAATGGAGTGCTATAAAGTGGAAAACGCGAGACATTCTAGAACTTTAAGACGCATAATACATGAACCGATAATGGAACACGGTCCAATTCAGTTTTTCTTTTCTAATTTAACATACATGCGTCTGTAAGATTTTTACAAATCAAGTCATAATAATACTAACTATTGATGAATCAGATCAATTAAGAAACTGATGGACTCGGAAGAAACAACTTATGATAATACGCTACAATTACCACAAAACATCATAACTGCATTAGGTGTGTTTTAACAGAGAGATTGAAAGTGGGATGACAAACAAAGCTTCCCAGCAAAATTTATAAATTAATTGTAGATAGGAAATTTAAATTGTTTTAAAGTTTATATTGTTACACGAATATAGGACTGGTCCTTGACCTCGTCTTTGGTGGAAATGAAATTCATGTGTTTATTTATGCGCTTAGTAATTCGGATTTAGTATGTAATTGTATTGTATTTATACGTGCATTTGGATTGATTAATTATTTTATGTAGAAACTTCTTGTACATTTAATTTCTTATTTTAAAAATAAAATTATCAGAATAAATGTGATTTATTTGCCAAAAAATCTTTGAAATCAAGCAAAATTGGACAATAATTGAGCATAAATAAAGCTAAATAGGCTTAACAATAAACAAACCTATGAAAAAGAGGTTCGGAAACTGTAAAAAAATTTAAATAACAATTGCTAACAATTCAATTCATCATCCGACTAAAAACTTTCTTCCATAAAATGCTGCTTTCTTTTCAAACGCAGGACTGATGATTGGGGTATTCTGAACATAAAATGGATTCAGGCAATACTGAAAGAAAACGAGAATTCATACACAAACATTAAATTTTGCATAGGAAAAGAAATAATGAAAATGAAATATGATGGCATTGACATTGGATTTTTTTATTATAAAATGAATATTACAAGAACTCGCAAAATATCATGAAAACAAAATTCATATGTGGGGTGGAGGTCATCGAGAATTAAAAAACTGGCATGACTCCAGACTCCATCCACTCCCATTAGCTACAGCCACAACTTTTAAAAATACATGTTTGAAATTGGAACAAGGAAAAAGACATCGGGGCATGAAAATCCTTTCCATGAAACACTATGAAATGAGTAACGAAAATGAAACTGAACGGCGACATAGAGATATAAAACCCGGCAAGAACAAGAACACTAAAGAAAAATCATAAAAGTCGACAGATAAAATTTGAAAATGGTTACAAGGAAAACGATCAAAGACCTACTTTTGAAAAAAAAACGCAAAATCGCAAGGAGTTTTCATGCATTAATTAATGGCTAATTGGCTCACACAGTTAAATTAATGTAAACTTATTAGAATGATTAATTGATGAATAGTTACTCACTAAAAAATTTAAATACAAATATGTTGAAATGTACATGCACAAAAATTCACATTGTATTTGGCAATCTGAGCTGTGTGGGTGTTAAACCTGAGCTTCTTTTCCAGCAGGTGAAAATTCCATTTCGAACAAAGGATTGTCATGATGTCCAACCATCACAAAATAATAATAATGATTTTTAGGTGCATGCTACTCGTTCTCCACGAGTGCTCATCAATTAAATCTAAGGCTGCATGTGCGATAAATTGGTTGAGATAACTGTGGTCTTCCTTCTAAAAAAAGTAAATACAAATATGTTGAAATGTACATGCACAAAAATTAACATTGTATTTGGAAATCTGAGCTGTGTGGGTTTTAAACCTGAGCTTCTTTTCCAGCAGGTGAAAATTCCATTTCGAACAAAGGATTGTCATGATGTCCAACCATCACAAAATAATAATTCCCCGACATTTGAATGGCCGAAAATCATAGGACTAAATACGATACCAAATTGAATACCTATAAACTATTCGTGGTTTACAGAAGTCGTCGTTAATAATAACTTCCCTTTTAAAAAAAGCTTACTGAAATGTCAACCACGATTACACTATTACACTAAGCAGCTGCTGCGGCTCCAGCTGATGTTTCTATTAAATGCACATGCTTTGCTGCTTTTCGTCAATCAAGTATTTTATTATGAAAAAGTCTTTTATGCTTTCTCCATTAAAACACACTGAACCATGGTTTTTTACATTGGAATTTTTAATACAAAAGGGGCAGCATCATTGCTACAAAAGGGGTAAACAGACACTTTCGTATTTAAAAGTGCATGCATGGGATCGGATGATATGATATATAGCTCTATCTGCTTTACTCCCACCTTGTCGTCGCGTCATTATAATGAAATGTCATCTCGTCAATGTCATTTTTCTAGTTAAAGTACCTAAAACGACCCTTCATCCTAGTCTCCCCAGAAATTTAAACTGGGTCAGACACATATTTCGGCGTTTTTCTTCCTTCTCAGATTATCAATCATGAATGAATTCTAAAAAACATCGTTACAAGACAAGTACGTATTATATCACACATCATCATATCATAAGCAACTTAAAAACAAGTGGAGGCGAAATCATTTGAAAGATGCGAGTAGGAGTAGGAGAAGAGAACCGAAACCAACGGAATCCGATGTGCTAAGGGGTGCTTGATGTTGATTTGATACTACATTTGATTTTGATTGATCAAATCAAATCGCAAACTGCGTGTGTATGTGTGTGATGTGATCTACAGCGAAGTAGAAGAGCAGACGAGCATGAGCAGCCTAGCTAGCCTATGGCCTATGTGTGAAATGAGCACTTTATTTATTACGTACTTCTGACGAAAGGGTTTAAATAAGTCAAACAGCTCAAGTCAAGACGAATAGAGGAAACGATTTACTACAGTAAGTACAGCAACAGTAGAGTCAGAGTCAGGCCAGGCAGGCGGACTAGATCAGAAACGTTATTCTCCTCAACTCACTCGACCAATAATCCACCCCCATTGCGTTGTTGCTTAATTAGGATACCAAAGAGACGATTTGTTGAGGTGTATAGAGAATTTTACATGAAGAGAAATGAAGGAGCATGATAGCATGAAAGAGCATTACATATTACATATTAGTATAACATATTATTGCTTGCATTTAGAAAATATATGTACTCTTAGACTTGACTACTCTTTGGGAAGTATCACAGAGACATATGGCCAATGGGCTAAGCTTTGCAAAGTTACCCCATGAGAACGCGAACAAGAACTTGAAATTGAAGATGAATTTCCCAAAATGGTAAATGGTAGCCGAGGCGAGAGGAAAGTAGCAATTTTGGTCTGCCTGTACTAGAACTTTTCTGTCGTTCGTAATTTTATAGGTATAAAGTTGCACTCAAGGGAAGAAACTCACTGACTAACACATGAGATAAAGTGTTATAGTTTGTATTATACTTTAGGTAGAAGAGCTATATCAAAAAAAGGAACTGATTCTGTATGTGGACTGTGGACGCATTCACTAATTTGCAATGTATGGGCAAGGTACATACACTGTTTAATATTTCAATTCAACTGCCTGCCTTTACCTTGCACTCTTAACTAATCAATAACTGGTTTTAAAAATAAAAATTTACAGTATTAGGGTTCCTCATCTCAACTTAAGAAAAATTCTTTACATAACTCACTCATTTCCGTGTAATTTTGGTAAGTGCTTTAGTATTTCAAGCTTCAAAAATTTAATTTTGTAAAGAGTAAAAATTATGACGAGGCTACTTTTTAATTTTCTTCAGAACACTTCCTTTGCTACTCCTCATTGACAAAAAAAACACTGTTGAGTACGTCATAATTCGCCTTGTGTGGTCTTACGTTATCTCTGGTGATCTCTGGATGGATGAAAT
>JAHZMX010004782.1:0-12108 GCA_027743895.1 Seira musarum
TTTGATTTTCTTTATTTTCATAAATAGATGTTGGAAGGTACAATTGTGAACGTCCCCGAAAGAAATTCACCTAGAAAACTCCGCGGTGAGTCGGTGCAAGTTGACACAACAAACATCTTATTTGTAGCCTCAGGGGCTTTCAATGGGGTCGATAGAATTATTTCGCGGCGGAAGAATGAAAAGGTTGGTTCAATTGATTCAAACTATTTAAGCTATTTTCCTAGCCATGAAATAATTTATTGGTGTAAACAATTGGTTAACATTAAACTTGTATTTTTTGCATTACAGTATCTAGGATTTGGAGTCCCATCCAGTGGGTCGCAGGGAAGGAGAGCCGCATCTCAAGCAGGAGTCGCTCATATGTCGGGTGGCTTAAGTGATGCGGCCGAAGATTATGCAGAAATGGATGCTTACATGAAGCAAGTTGAAGCTCGTGATCTAATCGAGTTTGGAATGATCCCTGTTAGTAACCTTCAAAAGATTATATATTTCACGCAATAAAATACCATTACCGATAAATATGAACCTAGTATTGAATTAATGTTACAGGAATTTGTTGGCCGCTTCCCAGTCCTTGTACCATTCCACTCTCTTAACGAAAATTTGCTAGTCAGAATACTCACAGAACCGAGAAACGCAATGGTCCCTCAATTTCAGCGTTTGTTGGCTATGGACAAGGTAGATTTATCATTTACTTCAGACGCCCTTCGTTCAATTGCACGACTCGCGCTGGAAAGAAAGACTGGAGCTCGTGGACTCAGGGCTATTCTCGAGAGTATTCTGTTGGAACCTATGTTTGAAATTCCTGGGTCAGTTCAATATTTTAGGTGACTTGTTCGAAAGAATGAACTTAATTTTAACCTAAACATTTATTATTGTTTCAGATCTGACATAACAGCAGTTCATATTAACGAAGACGTAGTAATGGAACGACATTCTCCAATTTACACGAGAAACTTGGCTATGGACTGTAAAGATTCACCTTCAAATTCGCGACCTGACAGCCCTTCGCCTCACCAAGAAGAGGTTATGCTAGAACTGAAACGACGAGCATAATAAGTTTACCATGAAGTGCTCATTCTACTCTGGAGTCGAGACCGCAAGGACAAACAGTAACGCAGTGACCTTTCTTAACGGTAGCGCAATTAAAGTAGGAAATATTTGCCCAATTGATATTCCAAAGGTGATTAACTCATACTAAATTTTCTAGTATCAACACAAGTGAATAAAGCTTAAATCGAACTTTTGACGCAAACATGTTGGATGTTATTATTATTGTGAAATGCTTGGAAAAATATCCGATAGACTATCAACGTCAAGGTTAGTGGTTAGAATTAGTGTTGTTACGCTTTATCGTTCTGATAGCTCCATTGTCAGTTAGCACTTCTAAAACAGAAGCTACAATCGATTGTAAGTACTTTGTGGTGTTAGGGATTTGCAAGCGAGCACCACAAATTCGTTTTGTATTATCTAGCGTTACTTTTAACCACTAAATAAGCAACTGGTTTTAACTTTTAATCGTGAAAGTTTTATGAATATCTTTAACGGATAGGAATTAAAAATTAAACTTTGCATAAAATAAGTCTAAATATTACGAATAGACTATTTTTAGGACATTACAAATATGTAAACGCATAAAACATTGACGTTAACATAATATGTAAATTACTACAGTACTGGTCGGATCGTACGTACATTTAATTTAAGACTAGTTCGTATTTTACGAAATACATGGCATAAATTAAGCAATTTAACGAATTAACTGTATCATGAATTTTGTAAATAAAATACAATCTTACTATGATACATCCACAATTGAAGTATTAAATACACTCGATTGCATGAAATCAAATAAGCCATGAAATACCTCCTGGCTGATTATTGTTACCCGAATACAAAATGCTTCGAAAAATTCGAGTCGGATGAAAATTCCAAACTTACTTGTTAGTAGGTACAATTTTGCATGTCGAAGGATACATGAGCATGTCCCAAAACGATTTGTAGACATTGATGCCTTTTTCGTTAAGTAAATGATTCTCGAAGCCGAATTTTTTTTACACAAAAACAATTTATTCAAACTGTCATTGAATTGATTTGATTCAATCTATTTCAGATTGAATTCTGTTAGTAAACACATTTCATAGTTCATGGTCAAACGCATTCGAAGACGATTATCTGTAAAGATATTTACATCATCATATAACTTAATAATATGTATAACACTTTTAATACCAACAATCCTGCAAAATTCATCAACGAAGAAAGTGGTCATATCATTCACAACAATCGTTCATTCTTGTCATACATATTTACATAACCACTTATGTAACTGTAATTCTATAAGAAATATCCAAAAAACACATTTTCCATTACAGCCAAAGTTTATTTTAATTCGTTCAGCCGCTTTCACAAAATATTTTTATAGATTAATTTTATCGCGCACGACATAAGTTAATGTTGTAGAGAAAGAAAGTCAATATGAAAAAAAACAATTGATTTACATCAACTTTAGTTCACTCGCGAGTAATAAAATGTCATAAAATCTGATTACCAGTTAACTTATTGCGTAATTTCACATTATCTGCATAGGTAGGTATTGATTTCATTTCTCGTACCTTAAATACGGATTAAGTAACATTAATTGATGTTATCTAATGTCTATTATATGTCCGGAAAGTTTTCTGGGGTATAAAGAAGCGATGTTCACGTTCACACCGTCATGTTCAGCATTTTGATTTGAGATTTCCGTCCGAGTAAATGAGAGAGATCCACTCGATCCGTTTGGAAATCTGGAATTTTGCCGTGGATTGATTCCAGAATCTTCCTTAACCTTTCTTTTTGTTGTCCCTTCTACAATGATTAAAATTAGTACTTGAATAAATAATTCAAATTACACACATAAATATGAAAATAAGTCAAGTATAGTGTACCCTTTTTGTGATTTTCAGTCTTTCCAACGTGCTCGGGGCCTTGGCCAAACGAGGTTTCTCTTCCAATTTTCTTAATTTGGTTTTTTCCTGAGTTGAAGCGGCTGTAACAACTTTCTTAAAGTCCGGACTTGGTGGACCGTGTGGCTATTAAGTCAAAAATTATAATTGTAAAAACATGCAAACAACTCAACTTCGATGATTTTTATCTCTCATTCAGACTTACATGATAGTTTCGTGTGATTTTGATTTTCGTTTCAAAGTAATCGAACGCAAAAGGTTTCATGCACACGGCGTGTGTGGTCTTCCCCACTTTTGAAAAGCTGCGGTTACCTTTGTCTACTCTAAACTCACAAATGTAGATGTGTTCTTCAATAGCACCTGCAGAACACATTTAAAGTACCGATTCAATAAAAATTATTGAGTTAATTTCCACATAATACCATTTGTTATACCAGATAATCGTATCATACAAACGTACCTTTAGGTCTTCCCTTGCAATAAGTGATTGGATCTAAAACCCAACATCTTCCGTGAATCAGATCGATTTCAATGAGTTCGCTAACAGGTGACCGGCATATTTCATTTCTGAAGAAACGTCGATTATGCTCATGGAATGTTTCACTGGGTCTTACATAATGATGACCAAAAGCCAGCCTGGTGCCCCTATATTACAAAAAAAGTAAGAAGCGTGATAATGATTAAGTAATTGCAATGACCAGGATTCAAAAACAGTAAGCAATGTAAATTGGCATGCATTTACTTTTTGTTGATAAACAGCGACTCTACACGAAATATGTCACAATCTTTGGGTACAAGAGGTCCAGCGGTCTTATAAGTTGGTCGCTCAGCAATCGGGACACCATCCAGATGAGGAGGATCTCGTAAGACATAAACTGTATCGTTTTTTCTAATCATAAATCCATCCTGTCGAACTAAAGTGAGATATTCTTTTTTCTCAGGATCAGGGTCGAAGTCACTATTCAAATTCACCGGAACTTCTCGATCAACAGGTCTGGGATCACACCTCTCGCAATAATAAGGCTGTTCATCTTCCCTTGTCGATGAATTTCCATTTGCTCCATTACCAGAGCGAATCAACAATTCTGGAGGTGGTCTGTTCATTTCCAAATCCCCGTCTACATCAATTCGCTGAGTTTCCATTTCAGACACGTCTACATGGTTTGAGCTGCCAGTATTTTCTCCTGTAGTTTCCATATCCTGGTTCGAATCTTCCTTTATTTCCATAATGGGCAATGGATCTCGAATATTTAAAATGACATCATCCATTAGCACTTCTTCGTTGAGGGCTGTAAGTGGCCGAGCACCANTTCCCTTGTCGATGAATTTCCATTTGCTCCATTACCAGAGCGAATCAACAATTCTGGAGGTGGTCTGTTCATTTCCAAATCCCCGTCTACATCAATTCGCTGAGTTTCCATTTCAGACACGTCTACATGGTTTGAGCTGCCAGTATTTTCTCCCGTAGTTTCCATATCCTGGTTCGAATCTTCCTTTATTTCCATAATGGGCAATGGATCTCGAATATTTAAAATGACATCATCCATTAGCACTTCTTCGTTGAGGGCTGTAAGTGGCCGAGCACCAACTTTGGATAGAGCAGTAGGACTACTCGTGTTCGAATTAGCCGAAGACGAAGTACAATACGTGGGACTTCCCAGGGGAAAGTTACTTCTTGCCTCCTCAACTGCCGCTGATTTAACTGGAGATGAGACAGGTGCAAAGAACTTATTGCGTTGCTGCTTCTTCCGTCGTTTGTTCTTTTGCTCGCTCTCCTGTTTCGCTGTGTGAGGTACGCGCATGCAATCGCTATGCTGCCACACACAACATCTATCACATTGTATCATTACTCCTTCGTCAGAAAACCTGTCACAAATGCAGCGTATGACATCATCTACTTTCGGATCCACAGGAATTTCTTTAAACTTTGGTAACTCATTTTGACCAGCGGACCCCTTGTTTCCTTTAAGAACTATAAATGGTTCGAGTTCATCCACAGCTTTGACCTTCAAAGATTTGTAAAGGTCCTTAATTTTTCTGACGTTTTCTGAGATTCCTGGTTTGTCAAGGGATGATTCGAAATTAGTCAAAACTGATCCTAAGTCCATTTCAAAGTTTGATAGTGTTCGATACTCCCCGCGAAGAATTTTTCGAGAGATCTGGCCAAGATCGAGGGGATTCTCTGTTGCCGAATATAATTGGGGACATTTTCGCTTTGACGGTAGTGTCATAAATGGCAAACACAATACATTCCCGTTGTCATCTATATGTAAAGACATGTTTTGATTAAATTTTGTAATATTTCTCAATCGTTTTTTTTTCTCACTTTTCAGCATCGTTGTCTCACCTTTAGAAGTCGTTAATTTGATAAACATTTCGTAAAAAATTACGGAGATTTGTGCCAATCTACTCAATTTCGAATCATTTGGAGGAATTTGAGGTGGCTTGTTCTTCGATGATCCGGCCTTATATCTAGTTGTCCAAGCTGCCATGATCTTTTCAAGTTTATCTCCAATGCTGACTTTGTCCTCGACATCATGACGCATCTTCCGTATCTTAAAAATTATCGCGTTAGTTATGTATTAACATTTTCTTTCTGAGCAGGATATTTTAATAAATATATTGCTTTGTAAAATGTATGATTTACCTTTTCATAATTTCTGATCAGGAAACAATTGTGACTTAGAACGAAAGTTCTATCCCTTTTCGTTAAATGTTTCATAGAACCATTTTCTTGGCTTCCGTTCATGTCCTTGTTTGTAGCCAGACCAAACGTTTTTCCACGCTTTCCATTTGTTGCTGCATCACCGTTCTTTCCATTCTTTGTTCGAACGCCAATCACGCCCCGACACTTTTCACTTCCGCAATAACACGGCTTTAAAAGGTACAAAATTGTGAATTATACGAATTTTCAGTTTAAAAAGTGTGGAAAAATATATTTAAATTACATACGTGGCACATTTCATCGGCCCATCGGGGCACAAACAGTTCTGTTCAAACTCTGTGCAAGTCGGTGGTTTTGAATATCCGAAATACGCATCTGTTAGAAGAAGCAAAAAAGACCAATGATCGTAAAATGACAATAGAGATTTCAAACACCTTTGTTAATACCAAAAAGTTAATATAATTTGCTATTTACTTTGTTTGATTTTTTTGAAGCTCCAAGATTCTGGAATGATCTCCGGCATTTTGGCTTTCCTTGGTTTGCTAAGAAGAAGGCTTTCGGACGGTGATCCACTATTTTCAGATCTTTGGCGGAGCAACTTTTGTTCTTTTTTTATTGCAATCGCTGCGGCAGCCGCAGCCTCTGCTTGTACTCGCTTTTGCTCTTGATACGCGTCATTGACATGTTTAGCACGCATTACTCCTAGACACCAAATATCATAAGGCATTATATAATCCCTGGGAGTTGTCGTTTGAAATTCGCTTGATTCTGGATCTGGAGGAAGTGGTAGAATAGGATTACTTTCTTCTAATTCACTTCGCTGTCGTCCTTCCGAGGGATTAAAAACCTTAAAATAGTTTGATAGTAGTCCGCAAGGTAAGTAATTGTCTTTCACGGGCTGTACCAGTATATCGGGTGCCTCGACGAGATCAGGAATCAGGCCTGGAAGAATAGGTTTACCAACAGGATCCTGGGATTCGTTTAAGGAAAGTCGCATTTGATCTTCATCAATAGAACTTCTTTTCCGAGTTTTTACGCGTTCGGTGAGGGAAAAACTGAAATCTGTCGATGCCAATCCCTCTCCCTCTTCGGATTGTGTCAGCTCCTGTTTTATTACAACTTCCTCTTTCCCTTCCACTGCCAATGTAGTATCCGTGTCCAAAACCAAAGTTTCTTCTACCTGTGTTGTGCTGTCTCCTTCTGAAGTTAAAGTTGAAGGCGATGAAGCGTTAGCACCAGAGTTAGAAAGTAGACCAACAGGTATAGGGCCTGGCAATTTTGGACTGGGCTTCTTTTTCTTCTTCACGCTTGGAAAGCCTGTTCGGTTTACTTTCCTTCTCTTCTTCGGTTGATGTTGCGAAATTTGATCCAAAGGTGACGTGAGAGGGGTGGAGGTGGCTGAGGAAGGAGAAGATTGTGCAATGACTTCAACATCAGTTTCTACTTCCGTCGAGGTCCCGGATTCGTTTAAACTCCCTTCATTTTCCGACAAAGGGGCGGGTTTAAACTTTTTTGTCGGAATCATATTTTCTACATTTGAATCTGATGGCGTAGTACGTTTGCGTCCAGCAGATTTTTTTGGAATACTCGGAGTGTCTATTTCAGCAACAATCACAACATCATTATCGTCTTCAACTGGCTCCATTTTAAGGCGTTTTGTCTCTTTTTTAGGTGATTTTAAAGTAGGTCCTATTTTCTGCACTGATGATTGAGGTATTGATTCAGCAGCAGGATCATCCAGATCAAACTTCCTTGGTTTGCGAACTCTTCCAGAACGTCTAGTGCTTTCGGCGGGGCCAACGGTAATGTCCGGTGATACATTTTGTTTCTTTTTCGGCGTAGTCACACTCTGCTTTTTCCCTGATGGCGTCCTTAGCTTTTTTGTACTGTTATTGGCACTTCGAGACTTCGACTTTGTGGGGCTTTCGAAAACTTTGTTCGCTAAAGTTGTCGACGGTGCAAGTGTATTAAATGACCTTAGCACGTCACCAAAGTCTGACCTGAAGTCTTTTTTAATTTTAAAAATTGGTGAATGTGATGGTTTAATATCAAAAGAAGGTTTGTAAAATCTCGGACTGTGGCCAAATCTCTGTTCAACCCAGGGTGGACTCATAAAATTCTTCTTATCACAAGCGTCATTATGATGGTGCTGATGACGCTTTTTCAAAGGCAACCTTTGCATCTGATTATTACTGGCCTCCTTCATTTTGTCATTGACTATGTTGATCTTCCGCTTTCTACCACTGGAAGTATGAGAGGTACTTGCAATGGGCGTCCTTGGAAATGAATTACGATGGGAAGTAATTGGGATGTCAGAAGTTATGTTGTATATCCGTTTTTTCATACCCAATGCAACTGGATTGGGATTTTTTGAGCTGGCAGCCTTACTAGAGTCACTCTTTGTCGTCGCCATTTTCTGTAAATCATTGCATAGCCCCATCTCTAAGTCGTGTGAAAGTGGTGTCATCTTGGATAGGGTCAGGGTGGAAGAGTTATTCTTTTTTACCGGTTTGTACTTTTTCTTATTATGCTTGTCTTTTACGTTTTTCTTTTCTTTGGTAGTAGTTTTCTTGACTTTCTTTTTCCGTTTCTTTTTGCTTGTATTGTCAACTTTTTCCGACTTTGTCTTCTTTGATGAGGCAACTGGTGTAGGAGGAGTAACAATAAGGGAAGGAATAGGTGTGACTAGGTGATCTTCCGGGATATATTTCTTGGCTGCTTTCGTCCTAACTGGAGTTGTAATTTGACCGGGAATCATAGGCTGCGCCGATGTGTAACCACTTAAACTATTCGAAATACAGTTTACTTCATGACTGCTGGTTAAAGAGGTAGGTGAGGCTAACGGAGATTTTATGTTATTTTCTGGCATTTTCTTTGACGAGTGCTGCATCCGAGAATGATCAAAGGCGTATTCTACTTGAGAGGAAAACTTTCTAGGCGATGGAGTCTTTATCAAGTTTGAGTTAGAGATTAAGGCAGGTTTTTCATTCTTATCATCACTTACTACATCCATTCCATTTAAAACCGGTGAACCATTCGGTGTTTTATTTCTACCTTTTGGACTAATCGAGGTCATAAGGCAAGACAATTTATTCTTCTTCTTAGGCTTGTCTGTTTCCGGTGAGCTAAGTACCCTCTGTTTCTCGGGAGTACTTGTTCTAGACCAACTATTTTTTGTACTCAATTTATTTGCTTGAATGTCTATTGCTTGCTGGGGTGAGGAGGCAGCTGTTGGAGTTTTCTTTTCTGGCGAGGGGGATGATATTTTCTTCGATGGAGACGTTGACACTTCAGGTACAGGGGATGATTTGGCAAATTTACTTGACTTTTGTCGATCAACTGACAGCACTTTTGTTTCATTAGAGGCATCCTCTGAGAGGCAAGACACGGAGGCACGCTTTGGTGATTCGTTTAATATGTAGCTAAAGGGATTTTCGTTGCGCTGATTTGCTGGTTTTAAAGCTGCTAACCTTAATTTAACGCTGCCTGATTCAAAGCTAGTTTTTTTAATGGAAAAATTACGATGTTTACTTTTCCTTCTTTCTCGACTGCTCCGCGAGTCGTTACTGCTTGCATAGCCAGACTGTTTAAATCGACGATAAAGATCTTTAGGCTTCATAGGACCCTGATCCATGCCTCCACCGTTAACCAAGGGAGGAGTTTTATTGTTTTTTCTTCTTCCTGACGACGACGCCTTTGAAGTGGCTTTGGAAGATTGCGAAGCCGTTGATTCTCCATCAGAATCTGAGTTAGACGAATCAGAGGATGCAGAAGAACTTGAAGAACCACCACCACTGGAAGAAGCACAAGTGCTACTCACACTTTTGATTGCTTCTCCTTCGGATTCCTAATAAAACATGTCACTTGCTGATATTTCTCCCTCAATTGAGTTGGCATACGATATCAATAATTGCTGTATTCACTTACGTCACTATCAGAATCACTATTTGAGCCATCCGATTCTTGCGATTCTTCAGATTGGCAAGGCGTTTTTAGGCCGTTACACAGCTGCTTGTCATTGTCGCGCGTTTCCACAGGTTTCTCTCTACGCCGTGGAACAGCCGTGCTTCGCCACGTGTTTCCCATGTGAAACGTAGGGTCAGCACCAGAAAATGGTTCCTAAAATTGAATTCAGTCTTCATTATTTTCCGAAAATGAAAATAAGACTACCACAACCAAAATATAGTTTTGTTTATATACGTTCAGAGCTGCGATGTCAACTGTTGAGAGCACATCTTGATTCGTTTCCTCTTCCCTAGCCGGGCATACAGAATGAAGCCTTGGCAGAGCATCGGGTCTCAACAGTACCCGTGGACTGTTATCACCAATAGCGCTTTCCATGATGTAAAAACGGAAAAATTTCCGTTGATGATTGAATAAAAGCCACCACAATCTGACCTCAAACGGCCAAAAATTGTCTTTGCTGCTACGCTCCCCTCATGGCAAAATTTAATATCGACCTGGATTTATCACGTAATGTACGGCGATGGATAATTCACAAGCACCTGCAAATACATTAAAGTTAAAATCCAAGCAAAATTCCAATATTAAATTAGCTTCTTTTCTAACTGCCTACAAAAATTTCTGCTATTTCACAGTTTTATCCAGTGCCTGACGCTAATTATTACACTAATTAGTCAATAAACCACTAAATAAAGCAAAGCGCGCATGTGCAATGTCGTTTGGAAGCAAACCAGGAGTCATTCATTACTTTTCGTTAATGTTTTGTCACTAAATCACTTCGTTGACTTAATAGTTTTAATTAAACAAGGTACACTGTCGTTCACACAAAGATTTATCTGAAACTTAATTTATTTCGAAAACTTTTTTGATTTAATCTTCACTCACGTCCATCAACCAACATCCAACTTCCAATTCCATTTTCTTTTCCATATTTCCAATGCATACAAAAAAGTGTATAAAAGCAAAATTAATTCTTTGCTTTTTCCTCACTTCGACTTCCAACTTTGCAAATATGAATGCGTTTGGTCAAAATTGAATTGCACTTTCCAAATAATTTCTTTAAAGCGCCTTTCTCATGCCTTGTCTTCATCGGTCACGTGGTCTAAATTTATTTAAAATGGCAGTAGCGTCACTTAAAATCACATTCTACATCGTTAATCATATTCAAAATCCCCATTTAAAAGCTTTTAGAATGATTATATCATGTTTTTTCTAGACCTTCTACATTTGCTTATTTCTTTCAAGTTATTTATTCATATTTAAGGAAATCATTAAATGCTAATGAATAAAGTTTGGGACACTTTTAGAAGTTTATGCTAAACCATTTAAAACTGACCACAACCGATGGGATGTAAGAAGGAACGGAACGACATCATATAGATTCGGATTGGAATTGGAAGCTAATTCCATCCAACCAGATAAATGCTTTCTGAGTGAACATTAACTGTTATATCTAACTAATTTTTTCATTATTATAGTTTTGCTCATGATAACCTACCTTATAACTTTTCAATTCAAATCTTATTGAATCATTCGCGTATCTCAATCTCAAATGTGTCTCATTTCATTTTTTTCCATTCACTCAACCACATTTTACTTTCAAATCATGCTAACAACATGCAACGAAACGTAACGCATTGGATCAATATTTTTTTGCAGGAGAGCTCTCCTCAATGAAGAGTCCTCATACACATACACACACACACATCATGTAATTAATATTAATGTATCCCACATGAATTTTTCTTTGTGAACAGGCGCTCCAACAAAGTTAATTACGACTATGTTTAGACAAAAGACTACACATTACTGATTACCTTTGAGTTAAAAAATGCATGAAACATATTGCCTTGTGTACTAGAACTCCAGCTTACCTCCACTCTTCTTTTGATGTACAAACGGAAACTGAATTTCGAGTCGACTCAGGTTTAGGACTCAGGAGAACGTATTATCTATCCGTCCCCTCCAAACAATCTTATTAGCTTATTAATGGCATATTTACAGAATTCACTTATTTACATTCACAAAAATTAAACTATCAACCATAATTATATTAATTCCAGTAATAAACTCCGCCTATTATCTCTTCTCTTGTGTAGATATGTGTGCAATCCACACCACCACAAGATATCTGATAAATGAAATGAAGGGATATCCTTTTTTAGTTAGCGCTCAAAAAACATCCCCCTTTTAGCTTCTCTCACTTGCACATTTTATCAGATCAGCTAAAGTAAGTTGCTCCTGCTGCTAAGCTGGTGACACAGAAAGGAAGGAAATAAGGCTCATTTTTTTATATAAAATGAATGTATTGGTAAGAGGTAACAAAAATATGATCTATTCAAGACACAAAAAAAGTCTTTTTTTTTCTTCGTGTAAATAAATGTAATGCAATAAATATACCTAAAAAAATTTTGAGCGATGTGATGTGATGTGAGGATGATGTTGCGCGCACACAATATTTATTTTGTTTTGTGTGTGGTAGTTAGAGGTATTATATGGGGTGTAATGGAATCAAGAGAAGTAAAAGGTGGT
>JAHZMX010004783.1:0-14304 GCA_027743895.1 Seira musarum
GCTGGCTATATGGGACTTCATTGTTTTCAGAGAACAATCTTCGGTCAAGTAAACTAATAAAGGATGAAATAAACTTGTTGAGGGTACCACTAGCCAATGCAATAAAGTCAATTCAAAGCTTCGAAACTAAATTGAGATTTAATTGGAGAGCAATTCCTCTAATGAAATTTTGCTTGCATTTTAAAGTTTGTAATTAAACTTCAGAATGAATTAGGTCTAAAGCGATCTTCTTCACTTTTCTCACGTAAACGTGGGTGAATAATTGTGGCTAAAGAACCAGCCAATTCATGAAAAACTGCAAACTTTTGCAACAGATGCTTCAATTAACCGTGAAAGTTTGCGGTATCCGAAGAGATTCTATTTGAAGACAGCTTGTTCCTTTAGTATTTTCTAATTTAATTTTATTAACAAGAAATGCATACTTACATGAACATGAATTCGAAAAAACATCTTAATTACTTGAATACGTTTTATACCATATTAAATTATATAATAAATTATAGTATTCGACTCCATTTTATACACTCTAATAACAGTACTAAAATACTAGCAAACGCAAAGGAAAGAAACAGAAGGAATATCAGTCTGAACTCCTGAAACTTTGCAGCAGATTCAGAGTTTCCATCTAGCTTGAATGTTTGCAAAAGACTTTCGCCTTCGGTAAACTTAGTTTTTAATATATGTTCTGTGTGATAAATTACATATGAGTACAACGAAAAGTTTGCTAAATTCTCTTTTTCTTTCCAAAATTTTGCCAAAGACCTGATCCCTTCAACAATTTGGTTTAGCTTTGCAAAGTGCATTTCAATCCCCGATTCAACGAGGGCTTCAATGGTTTTCATATAACTATGTGTATGAAAGTAACGTTCGTAGGAGTACCATGAATATAAATTTGAAAGAAAATCTGGCTCAGCAACTGGTCTAAAAATAGTTCTGTTTCCTGTTGACGACACAACGAGGTGAAGTTTTAGATCTGATTCAGGACCAATATTTTGAATTATGGCAAATCTCTGGGAAGTCTTGAACTTTATGTCGTGCTTGTCCTTAGTCCCCTTCCTGAGCAAAATATGATCTAAACTACAGATTCTTGAGATATAATCTTCTCTTGTGGCGAGTGTCCAATCTTGAACTAGAACAGATTCCCGAAACCACTTGTAAAAGGGTATCGAAGTGGGCAGATTTTGACTAAAGATGATCTCAAAAAGTTCCCTTCTAATTGTGGTCAGATTTTGTATCATTAATGCTTCCGCGTTTTCTGGTAAATTTGTAGGAATTGCATGAGCAGAAAGGTCTGAATACATTGAAAAGCAGTAAAAGTTCCTGAGTAGGAGGGTTCCAAACAGCCATGTAAAAAGAATAAAACCATTTCTTCGTGTCATGTATTGTGCTCCATCGTCGCCTTGTTCAATAAAAGTTGACCATAACCAAAATAGCCACTCGTAGAATTTTTGTGATTTACCTTCCCCCAACAAAACCAACGCTAAATTGACAAGAAAGAATGTAATTATTATTGTGAACCAAACAAGTGCGTTGAGAGGTTTCAGGAAATTTGCGAAATCAATGGGTACGCTCCTAAGTGTTTCCGTGTCTCCTAAAATGACTAGATAGCTATATCCAAACCACTTGGAACCTACCGACTCAACATAGAAGTCCGCTAACTGATCTTTGTTTGCCTGAAAGTCTAGAAATTCGCCCACATCAGAATTAATTAAATACGGAACTAATTCGCATTCTCTGCTACAATTTTTGAATTCCAAAACCAGCTTTCTTAAGCAATTCGCGGGATTTGCGTCAATATCTAAGATCGATTCCAGTTTAGTTCCGGTTAACCAGCAATAAATTGTTTTCACAAATCCTTTACTTTCTGTAGTTTTAAATTGAACTCCAAAGTCATTCCATTTTTGAAGATTTAGGTCGTTCCACTCACGATCAATATTGGGTAGAGAAAATTTTCCGTTGTAATGTCGGAACTTTATAGTTCTGACAGCGTAATAACCGTCATTAATTCTTCGGTACGATTTTTTACATGTGTAACAGCCTAGGTACACATCCGCCTTTTCATAAACACTTAAAGTTTTTCTAAACGAGACCAACACTAATTTTGTATTCAGTAAATATGACGACAAGTACACTTTCAAGTCTTCCGGTTTTATATGTGAAAAGCTTTTGCCGATGGAAAATAATAATTTAAAGTTTTTCTAAACGAGACCAACACTAATTTTGTATTCAGTAAATATGACGACAAGTACACTTTCAAGTCTTCCGGTTTTATATGTGAAAAGCTTTTGCCGATGGTAAATAATATTGTGTATGAGGGAAATATCAAAGCACTTCTAAATATATGCCTAAAATTTGCATCCGCACCGCAACGAGAATCCATCAACATTACGTGAAAAGCTCGATAAAAGAACCGCAGCGATGTTCTAATTGAAGTTGGAGGTACAATCAAAACTGTGCACGCTGGAGCAAATTTAAGTGTAGTGAACACGCGAACAAATGGAAAATAAGTGCGTTCTAAAACATCGCCTCTTTTTGGCCAAATGCAGGTTTCATTATCGTACTCGACATTTTTTGAAAAGAAATTGTGACTAATAATGCAGGAAATATTGTTTGACAGGCATACGGAGTATGCCAAATCGTGGTCATCAATTTCAATATAAGAGGTTAAATTCGTAGTATATTTTCCAAAAGAAATTGTACAACTCCGGGAAGCCTTTATGAATTTTGGCAGGGCATTCCTAAAACTAATACTGGCATTTGTCACACTTGCGTCGATACGTTTCAGTTGTTGACCAACCAACAGAATCAATATCGTTTTCAGAAACATTTCTGCATTGTAGTATTTCATTGCTTTATTAGTTTTTTGCTTGTCAGTTTAAATCAAACACCGACTTTAACGGCTTGGAGTTAATTTTACGGTGTTGTCGTTTAGCTGGCTGACGCAAATAATATGTTGGAATGGACGTGGATTAAGTATTTTTCTGAACTGTCACTGTTTTTCTGAAATCACAAACGTATAACTAAAAAATTTCATTGTTTGCACATACGTTATATTTGAACAACCCAAATCCTATGTGCCCGGTAAAATATGTGACGCTTGAGCTTCTTTATAGAATCACTCCGATTTCATAAGAACTTAGCCCCATGATTAAAAAATTTGATGAGAGTGGCTTGTTATTGCGCTTTAAAAACAAAAACAATTTTATAACTTACTTAACCGTCACGAAATTCAACAACGCGTTACAAAATAAATTAAAAAAGGTCCTTATCAATTCGTGTTTTGTTATATTTCTCTCAAAGTTAGCAACGTATTTACGTTTCAATGCATACTTAAAGCCATTCGGGGCATGGATATCTGTAAAAAGGCTATGTAAGTAGATCTCCTGAACCGATGTAAAACTGAAAATTATGATATAAAGTTAAAAGTAGTGGAGGTAGCTACATATAACCCTTTGTGATGACTGACAGTGCGAGACTGCGCTTTGCGCCGCGATATTTTTAAATTCTGTCTTCACGGTATGGAAGAGCACATTTAAAACAATTTAAAACCGTTGAGCAATTTTAACTCTCCAAAGCTATTTTTGAAGTATCCGGAACAACGTCCCCCATTTAAACCCATGCAAATACAGAGAGCGGCAAACCAGAGGTGGGCACCAAGTATGCGTCATGTCAAACAGATACGAAATGACCCAATTAAAGTTTGTAAAAACATGTTGTTTCAGATGGGAAAAATATAAATAAAAAAATAAATTATTAATTAATTACTCTTGCCTAACGCTCTGACCAATAGGCCGTACTATTGTAATCTAAGTTAAAAAATGTTGTAGTTACTCATTACGTATAGAAGGTAGCGCCCACCCATGATTCTCATATATAAACAACTACAATTTTCTGAGCTATTATTGTTAAAAATACTGAACGAATTTACACAGTTTTTGACGTGCTCTCCCTTTTCTCTGTGCAGACAGGGTTAAAAATATCGCGGCGCAAAGTGTAGTCTAGCATTGTGTCCACCGAAAATTCTAAAATGGCTAAAGCTTTGACCACAGAAAATATCTAAGTGCCTCCCACCGTTGCACTAGATTGCTAGGGATAGCTTAATTTATTGTAAAATCTATATTTAGACAATTTCTACATTTAAGCAAAATTATATTCCAGAAATTATTTTAGATTCTGATTTATATTTGGCACGCTTTAGTATTGAAATCATGCAAAAATGAAATGCTGAGAATAAGTAAACAAAGTTCTTTCATACTCGGAATCACCCGTATCGCCCTGGCCCTATAGCCACACCCTACGTTACCAGTAAATCCTTCGCAATAAATTCTCTATTTTTATTTTCGTCCTTGAATCATCCAAAATAATTTAGATACATCGCTCTTAGTAATACAAACGTTTAAAAATATTTCATTTTGAAACATTTATTCGGTTTGCTATAGTGTTTTGAGTAAAAAGAGAAGCTTTGAGCAAATTTGACTGAAGCTTTCCAACAGAAAAGACATTTCGTAATAATGTTGCAATAACAAACGGTTTCTATTATATAATTAAATAGGGCTTTTGCAATAACTTTCCTCCTCAGTATTTAATATTTAAAAAACTTTTTTTATATTGGCACAATAGCTGTTTTAAATATGTTTCTAAATAATTTGTGGCATCTTCCTTGTAATATATGTTCCCAATATTTAAATTTTCGTCAATTTTTTGCATTATTAGGGTGTTAATTGTTTGATCTTTTATTTTGTTTGACCGCCAGAGCATAACAAAGGATTATTTTGGACTAGCGCGCTAGAAAAAATAGAAATGATTTAAGGTATTTTCTTTTCAGTCACGCAATTACACCCTAGAATTCTCACAACCCAACACAACTTAAATCTGTTTTTTTTTCATTGCACTAAGTTTTGTTCTGAAAAATAAAAAAATTCAGTTCTAAATCTGACGATAAAACCTTCCCTGAAAAATAAGACACGTGTTTCCATAATTTTACTACTCTTTGCCCGCTCCCTTTACACTGTTTTAAGAGAAATTCAGTTTTTAGCAGTGAAACGTGAGCAAAATTATTTTTTCGAGCTAGTAAGCTCCGTTAGAAAAGAGAAGTATCTGGTATAAAGCAAAACCGAAGCCAATTCTTTCAGAATGAACTAAATTTAAAATAGACTATTAGTTCCAAAGGTTTTGTATTGTATTCATTTTTGAGTAGTTGGTCGTCCGAAGAGACAAAGAAAACGAGATTTCTCCAGAAAAGGTAAGATCGAGAAAGTAAACATTAATTATTTTGAATTCCGAACATGCCTTTATACGATTATATGCAGCCTCACGGAAAAAAATATTTTCAATCTAAATCGGATATTGTTACCTAGTATTCTGAATTATGTTCTTTTGCATTTCGACTATTATCTTTATAAATTGTAAAAAAGCGGATATTTGAGTATAACGACCAGGTAGCCAGTATTCACCACAATGTTGTTTTTCTTTAATTTTTTTAAATTTTCATTTTGTATTTTGTTTTTTTGACTTGATTGTAGAAGTAAGGTGAGTTCATTTCACAATTGTTTATTTCATGCCTCGCTAATTCCAAAAAGCATTGCTAGAATTCAGCTCTCATTTATGATCTACTAAATCTTTATGGTGATTTCAATGGGAAAATCAAAGGTTGCAGAGGGGGGACCCTTACCAACAATTTTATATTCCCGAATTTGCTTATTTCCAATTCTTGAAACGTTGGTAAGGGTCCCCCCTTTAGAACCTTTGATTTTCCCATTGAAATCACCATAAGGATTTCATAATTCCGAGGTAAAAAAATATTTTTTTGATAAAAAACAAACGGATGCTCATGCAGTAACGGCAGTTAACACATGATCATTTTGCACTTAAACCTCCATTTTGGCACAATCATCAGTGCTCGAAAAAATAACCCCGAGAAATAGTATCCTCGTTAGTAGCAATTTTTCTTTCCGAATACCGTACATGGCTATTGAAAACATTACGCGTGAATGTATTGTTTATTTATATAAAAATTTATTCGTTCATACAGATATGTGCTGTTTTGTAAGAACACTGTCTTATTTCTACTTTTAAAGTTCAATCCTAATTACTAATTAATATAATTTGGCAAAAATCGGAAATATGAGATAAAAGATTTCAAGATAAAAGGAATTCAGCACGTTCTGTTTTATTTATATGATTTTAGTAGGTAAAGTGAAACAAGTTTAAATTAGAAAGCTTTGGTGATCAGAGTAGTAACACAAAACCGAAAATTTTTTCAAGCGTTTTTAAGTGTCTGAACTGCTGCTTATAACGTTTTTGCCTCAATTTCGACATATACTGAGTAAGACGCTTTTAAGTCGTCAGGTTAGTTAGTTTTCAAGTTTCCTACTTCTATTGTGTTGTTGAATAATTCCTTCATTTTTTATAAAAATTTTCCCCTAATTAAAATTCATATATGTCATATTTTTCTAAACTCTTTTTTAAATTTGTATTTTGTTCTCATCCACTCTGTTTTACCCCAAAAACAAAGTAAAAATTCAATTACCGTTTTAAAACCCATTCATTATTTTTAATTGCCTTAAACCATTTTTCAAACTATTTCTCGCATGTTTTCAAGAAGCAACCGAAAGTTTTGTGATGCAGTGAAAATGTTAGTTTATTGGAAATTGTTACTATAATAACTTTCTGAAGATCATTTCTTCTACACGTTTTCCAGTGTTTCATTCTTGTTCATATCTCCTCATCCGAAGAGAGTAGGCGACTAATAATTTCTACAAATAAGGTAAGAACGAGAAAACACCAAACCAAATATTTTGATTCTATAATACTGGCTTTCGAATAATCCTCCAATTATTTATCAAAAATTCCGAATTTTGTAAATTTGATTTATTCTTTGAATGCAGTGGCCATGGAGTTATGGCAATTCGTTTCGGAGAATCAGCGACATAATCGCCGCATGTCGCCAACAGGATCGAGTGGAAGTGAGCCATCATCAGGGACGAACACGGAGCCGGCGGGTATAGCCCCTCAGCGTTTGAACTCAACAGCAATCGGAGACTCCTCCTCTAAAATGGCCAGCAGTCCAGTCCCACGCAATTCAAAAGAGAGATCCTCACGGACCCCGTGTAAGTCCTTTCCAATGAACCCAAGACAAGCTTATAGAACCTATGCAAAGAATCCTCAATAGTTTATTGCTTCGTCATGTTTTTCCCTTAATTTTCTGTAGAATTAATAGCGACACCTTACGCAACGGCTAATTATATTACTTTTTTTAGGTTATTGACTTCGGCCTAAGTCGTTATGAAAACCAGAGAGTATCTTTTGACGTTCAGACTCGAGTTTATAGAGCACCCGAAGTCATTCTTGGAGCTAAGTATGGGCTACCAATTGATATGTGGAGGTAAGCCTCCTTTTCCTTTTTGCTATATATATTTTTCATTAACTTAGTTCGTGTTTTAAACTTGGTATCTATATTTTTTTCTTAGTTTTGGATGTACCATCGCCGAACTCTACACAGGAAAGCTTTTATTTACTGGCGAGGACGAAGCGGATCAGTTGGCTTGCATTATTGAGTTATTGGGAATGCCTCCGCCAAGTCTCTTGGAAGTTTGCAGTAGAGCCAAAAACTTTATAAAGTTAGTCCAATCAATTCGAACGTATTCTTAGATTCTCCTTTTTTTGCGGGTTCAGCAGTTTTACGTATTTTTGTTTTGCAGTTCAGAGGGCCGTCCCCGATATAGCGAAGAAGGAACTTTCCCAGATGGGACTACAATTCTAATTGGAGGACTCTCCAGGCGCGGCAAACTTAGAGGACCTCCTGGCTCTCGTGATCTAAAGGTAGGCGTTGCCGCTCGTCTGGTGATTTTGCGTTTGTTAAACAAACTATGCAAATTAAAGCCCTTATATTCTTTAAGCCAAAATGTCTTCTATGCTTATCTTAGATTGCTCTCAAGAACTGCGAAGATGCACTTTTCGTGGACTTCATTCGCCGGTGCTTAGATTGGGATCCGAACACTCGCCTCACGCCGTCAGATGCCCTCTTACATCCCTGGATGACGCGCACTTCTGCTGAGAAAGGAGCCGAGTCAACGACACAGCGGTGAAGGAAACAATACTTAAACGATGTGCCGCGTAATTGGTGAAGTAATGAAATGTCAAGTTTTGTGTATGTACGGGTTACACAAATTTTCTCTTAATATTTTGTTACTCTTCAAACCCAGCAGTAATGATGAAAACTGTTGTTGTATTTTCAAATGAGCGGATGAGTATGAATGGTGTTTTGTACTACAATTAGTGCTCGCAAATAATGACTTGAAAAAATTGTAATGTAACCATCCATATACGTGGACCTTAGTCTGTAGATTTACCATAAATAATAACTTTGGTTAGTTATTAAAACAATTGATAAGATATGAAAACATTTTAGATTTTTACATTTTGAGGAAATGTATGTACTTGAAATAAAAACATTGTTAACTAATTTACGTCGTATTATATAACCCTGTCAATGGGGACTAAAATGTTTCTTTATTTGTCTATGTCATTTTGATTACTTCGGTAACCGCTTATTTGGGAATGGGTCATATAGGCATCATAAATTTCGTTTTAAGGCATAAACATGACTTTGACTGGAGCAATGTTCAACAGCTATAATGATTTTTTTATTAATGGCTCTAGTAAACATGAGAAAATACTTTCGTAGAGTCTTTCTTCATTTCAAAAATTCTTCACGTGTTCTTAACAACCTTGCTGCAGTAAATTCAAGGACTCAAATTTTGACTCCAGAATCAAGAGGATTACAAGTTTTATTTCTTAAATCGAGACCCAGCTCATGATGGGAACCTGGGAGCTATTAAAACTGCGTACTCTCTATTACTTGATTGATTGGTTCTTTAAGAGCTTCCTCTCATGATTAGTAGTTATGACTATGGTAATGTTTGTGGGTAATTTTAGAAAAATCAATCCTCCTTCAAACGTGGCCCTAATCTTACATAATTAGCTACTCAATCTGACCTACGTTGAGTTTTTCTGAATGAACGGACGCAGTACGGAAAAGGCTTATTATAGTGATGTTGGAGTAACAAAGGACGACATACTTCAAATTCGGTTAATTACACGACTTTTATGAATTTCCTTGACTGTCTGAATTCAAGTAATTTAATCGATCCACTAATTTGAATGTGTCTACTTGAACAAACATTCCTGGGCGTTATTACAGACTTGAATTTCCGCTCACGCTTATAATTACGGAAATTTCATGCACTAAGTTTTCTAAGCAAATTTGATGTTGACCACGAGGCATGAACTGGTGGTCCTAAATTATTAAACGAAATTATGCACTTTAATATTTTAATAGCACATTTTGTGTCCTAGCGGAAGGGTTTGAGGACTACCCAGTTTACAATTACTATGCAGTCATGTACGTAATTGCCCCTAAATAGTAACTAAACTTCACTCTGAATAAAAGTAATGCTCAGCGTCGTACAAATACTTTCATTGCCATATATTATTTGTCTTTTTATTGCCATGCTGATCGTAGATTGGCTTTTGAAACTTCCCCAAGTAACAAATTATACATTTACTAATAAAAAGGTATCTAATCATAGCCGGTCTCTAATTATAGTCGCGTGCCGGAGTGGCAAATTTTAAGCTTTAGGGGCGTTTTTAAAGACCGGAAGTACGGTACGTATGTAATCTGATTATTTGGTTTTTCTATGATAGACGAAATGCTAATACAAATGGGCTGAATTTTATATAAAATTTTAAATGCTGTAATCGGCAAATCAATAGTTTGAGCCTGCTCATAATCGACTTCCGTCTGTTGTGTATGTAACAAGGAATTTCTAAAGGGGCAATTACTTTGCTAGGAACCAGTTAGGTACTTGATGATGGATTTCAATAAAAACTCTGTGAATTTTTCTAGCGATGACAAAGATTTTATTTCAATTTTGTCCAAGTCTCACCTAAGTCCGGATGCACAAGCCCAAACAAAATTCAATTCAACATTTACACAAAATTTGTTAAGGTATATTCTAAAGCAATATTTTTCATTTAACATAAATTCCCATTTTGCTTATATTTGAATCGAGAAAAACATTTATATCATTTGAAATTTGCCAAAAGTATTTAAATTGCTGCGTTAACTGTAAAAAATGTTGAGTGACAGATATCATCATTTTTTATCTGTCCTACTGCCGACGTTAAATTATCTAGGTGTTGTTCGTTACCAGTGGGACAAGGGAACTCAGTTGTTTGTCCCGTGTTCCTCTAGTCATAAATGGCACAATAAAACTTTCGTGATCTTCCTGTTTATCTGGACAATCTACAGGATATTTCAAACAATTCGCATCTATTTTGAGCGAGATGACAAAAACTTCATTTTGATGTGCCTTTTTACATCTGCCCTCATTGTAGCAATAGAAGTAGTATCCATGAGCACATTATTGGATGAAGATACCTTCTCCTGCACTAACTCCATGATACTACTCCTGAGACGTGCCCAAAGTAAGCAACTAATTAACTTTGATTTTGTATTATTAATTACTCTTTAATGCGCATACTCTACCCAGTTTCTTTGTCTCAGGTGAATTTGTTGGAAACTATGGATTATGGAAAAAATACACCAGATCCACTGAAATTTTAACAGCATTGTTTTTCATTGTTTGCGTCGCAATATTTACACTTGAGGCCTTATTCGACTTAAGTCATCCCAAGTCACCCCATAATTTGGGTTATTATTTGGAAGGAAATTATTTTCTTAACATTCTGTCAATTTTTATTTTTTCCATTTACACAGCATTTCTTGTGTACGCGTCTCTATTTATTACAATGATTCCTATCATAATTTACGGAACTTTGTACGCACCATTTATTGTAAGAGAGTTAAACCTTAGGAGAAAATCCTACAAAACTTGGCACAACCTAAGAAGTCCCGACAACCTTATAATCATCTACAGAGCTGCACAAATTTTACAAGTGAAATGTATGAATCTCATTGGAAAATTTCTCGTGCCTACGCAAGCTTTAATAACCGCCATGGGGATTTTTGGGTTTTGTGTTTTGATAAAACGGAGAAATGCTTTGGATATTGCCACAGCTCTTTTCCTAATGTCTTGGTGCGTTATTGGACCGTTAGCATGGGTTGCAATCCTAACAGTTGCGGCTTACTTAAATATGCATACAGTTAAACTGTTAAACTCGTGGTCAACCAGACACTGGGGTGAGCAAAATCAGCGGAGGATTATGACAAGATTTAGAAGATCATGTAGACCGCTTACAATTAATTTCGGGAAAATGTTTGTGATTCGACGACGAACAATCTTAAATTTCCTTCAGGGATTAGTCAGAGGCATAGCAAGAACATTACTAACACTTAAGTGATAAGAAATATAAATAAATCGGGTGAGTGAGTATTAGCCAATGTTGTTCAGTAATCTTTACTTGTTACTTGCTCTAATAAGTTTAGAATAATGTACCTGGCACAAAAATAGACTAATGCGGTCAATGAATTAATTTGCTGATAAATCTGTATCAAAAGATTGTAGTTTTAGCCAACAGTTACTAAATCTACTAAATAAAAAAAGAATACGAACTAATAGCCACAACTTTTCCGTTGTTCACCTGTGTATGAAATTATTTACCAATTTCTATGCACGTTACTTCATTAGAGAGTTATTCCCTAAAGTATGCTGAATATCAAATGCAAAGGGAATGATAGTTGTAATGTGCCATGTATCGTTGTGTTGGACTAGATCCTGAACGGTGATACAATCGCGTACTAAAAGGAAATTTTAGACAATATATGAAGTCTCTTGGATTAAAACAAAAAATTACCGGAAACCAAGAAGGACAAAGACATTGTCCTTCAAAAACTCTTTTTTTGCTTAGTTCTACATTCCATTTAATTCGTAATAATCATACAAATGTACATGATTATTATAAAACCTACGAGAATAGTTGTACGCTTATGAGTTATTAAGAACGGACTTTAGTTTACCCATGGAGTTCTGAATTTGTGCGCATGAAAGAAGCGTTATTTTATTCGTAGCTAATGGCACAATTGCAATCAATGCAGTTGTCAGTATGTAATTTATTGTTTCTCACATGCATGATATATAGATTCGTTCAGTGATAGTGTTGAAGCTCTCTAAAATCTCGAGGTTTATATTATTCGTTCAATACTACAACAGAAGATTTCTATGGTTAATACTCATAATTTAAGGTAGCATTGATGATAATCTAAGCCTGTTTAAGTACTTTAACAGAATCACATTCTGGCGGTCAGCTCTGACAGATCCATTTGCAATTTTTTGGAACAACTGTAGCTTGACATTGACAACTTTCGACCAAATATCATGCAAATACAGTATTAAACATAGAGCTGGCGTCATCAGCAGAGCATTGGTTTCGATTCGGTTGTCTGTGTGTCGGTCTGTGCAGATGATAGCTTTGGAAAAGAGGTCACCGATTGAGCATGCTGACATTCATAGCTCCAACCACTAAGCCAAATGCACGTGCATATATTTGTTAACTTGCTTTGAATGCAAGAATGAGCGGCTCAAAATGTTTATAGCATAGACTTTGTGCCAAGTAGGACTTTCTGAATATTTTATTAAGTAACATTCTGTACAATTTATATACCCCTATGCTGGTTTGTTTTAGTAGGTTGTTAAAAACAAGGTTAAGTTGATCTTTTCACTAATTTCAATGTACCTGACTTAACCTGAACAAGCATTCCTGCACTCTAATATTGACTTAAATTTCCGCACAAGTTTTAAATTATTCACAATTTAATTCGCCGAGTTTTATAAGCAAATCGATCCCGACCATGAAGCATGACAGTAATAAGATACTTATGTACTAAAATCGCATTATTTGTGACATACCACCGGAAATATTTTTTAATTCTGCAATTTACTACTGCCATATATTTATATGTAATAACTTATAACCAGTCACTAAATTTCATTCTGATTGTAGGTGAAAGCACAAAACTGCTTATTATTACCAATCAGGTTGTATAAGAACCTTCATAGCCATATTGTTTGTCTTTTCTTTGTAATAGTCATCGGTTTTTTGAACTTACATTAAAAACCTCTAGTACTACCTTATACATTTAAGCTAAATTCATGATTTTGGTTTTCAATCACTAATGACACGGTGGAGTTTATCAAAGCTTTCAAATGTGATTATCAGTAACTCTGTCATTTGGACCTGGGCGTAAACAATTGTCTCTGTTGAGTAAACACTAAGAAATTTGGCATTGGTACAGGGACACTTACTTTGAGGGACAACAGTTTGGTGATAAAGAAGGTCAACGAATTGAAAATTTATTTTCCATTTGTGTTCAAGCCGGAGTTCAATCAAAAAGTACTTACAAAACCAATGAAATTTTACATTTGTATGAGGAAAGATATAAGGAGTTTTCACAAATAATCTTGCCAACGATAAATATGCACTATTCGTACACTTAAATTGCGAAACAAATATGTAGAATTAAGTGCGTTCAAATAGTAAAAATGTTGAGTGACAGATATCACTGTTTTTTGTCTGTGCTAATGCCAACGCTGAAATATTTTGGCGCTACGCGTTACGAGTGGGACAAAGGAATGCAGTTATTTGTCTCCTGTTCTTCCTACTATAGTAGGCCAAATAAGGCTTTCTTGATATTGCTTTTTGTGTCGTTAATGTACAGGATATTGCAAACGATTTGTTTTTACTTGAAACAAGATGACAAAAACTTGATTCTGATGTGTCTCTTCACATCTGGTCTCGTAGTAGGTGTAGAAGCGGTATCCTTGACCATATTTTCGGATGAAGATACCTACTCCTGCACCAATTCGATCATACTACTCCTAAGACGCGCCCAAAGTAACTAAATTATTTTTTAAATTTAATTATAGCCTTAATTTTAAATTATAAACATGCTCTATTTTTTCAGTTGAATTTGTCCGGAACTATGGATTATGGAAGAAATACGCGAACTTCACTGAGTTTTTGACAGCAATGTCTTTCATTGTTTGTTTCACTGTGTTTACACTGGAAACTTTATTCAGCCTAAGCCATCCCAAGTCACCCCATAACCTTGGTTATTATTTTGATGGAAACATCATCCTTAACTTTCTTCTTATTGTTATTTTTCCCATTTACACAGTGTTTCTTGTGTACACGTCTCTCTTCATTTTATTGGTTCCAATAATAATTTATGGATCTTTATACACACCGTTTATTGTTAGAGAGTTAAATCTCAAAAGAAAATCCTACAAAACTTGGGATAATCTACGAAGCCCTGATAATCTTATAACCATCTACAGAGCTGCA
>JAHZMX010004786.1:0-12579 GCA_027743895.1 Seira musarum
ATTTTCTAGATGTCTTTTCCTCGGTTTGGCAAAATAAAATTTGGTGAAAGAGATATTTGCAAAACAAGTTGACATCTTTTACGCTTAAAATTGAGGTATGTAAATTTTTGACAAATTAATGTCTAAATCAGTTCAGAATGATAGATATTTACTAAAAATGAATGAAAGAAACGTCGCCGTGACGAAAACCCGCCTAAAACTCAAAAAAATCGGAATATTCAAAAAATATTTTAAATAGCTTGTACGTTAATTTAAAGTAGTAAATACGGGTTGGCAATCAGTTTGAAAGCTTTTACATAAATATCTATCATTTTGACCTGACTTGGACTTTGATTTCTTGAAAATACATGCTGGCCAATCTTGACTCCGGAAATTGTCAATTTGTTTTGCAAATATCTCTTTCACCAAATTTTATTTTGCCAAACTGAGAAAAAGATATCTAGAAAATCGGACGGGGAATCAAATAACAAAAGAATCACGAAAATCGGATCATAAATTTCCAAGATATGACTGTCCCAAGTCCAGCATACAATTTTGTCATATCTTTGAACAAAAATTTTTGAAAAAAATTTTGCAAGCGGTTTTGAGCTATGCAATTACATCCAATTTGCTTAGGATCAAAAGATTTGAAATCCCGAGACATCGTTGACACGTTGTGTTCATACCCAACTAGACTTACGCAGCATCATTCCAGGAATCAATCCTGGGATTCCTCAAAGGACAAATTGTTAGGCCAGACGTGATCGCAATTAAAAGTGGCATGCCACAACGTTAGCGTTCTAGTTTCAGCTGTAGCAATGCCTCAATAAATGACATAAATGTTGATGACAATAAACGCTCTATTCTATTCTATTCCTCACTCAACTCATCTGTAACAATTTGGCCTTTGGATGTAAATGATCAATGCTTCTAAGATTGACACACTTCCTCAAAAAAGCAAAGACGCATTTATTTAACTGCGGCATGCACTCTATTGAGTTTAATACTGGAATTGATTTTTTATTCAATCTACGTATAAAAATTTGAATAGCTTGTGGCCCTTGTTGGTCTTCATATTCAGGAAAGAACACAAAACCTAAATAGAATGCCTTGAAGTTTGGCATACATTCAAGAATCTTATGAAGCGAGCTATATATGTCTCGGACTTTGCTTCGGAAATTCTAGTACAAGCTAAATGAACGAACATGTATTCCATGAACTCGAAGAATTTTTATGAGTCTTGTAAAAAATTGCTGAGAAGACTGGACAAGCCTCTTCTTACTGGTATTCACCGTCACGTTTTGAATGAGAAAAGAAGGCAGATGAAGGCTCCTATGCTGAAACTATGCCCACTTGACATCTCTGTCTCTTTTAAATCGAAGAAGCTTTATTCCTGGGAACAATTCTATCCAGCCTGCGGTTAGAAACCAACTCTCATTCCTCCAGGTTTTGCAGACTAAAAGAGCTTTACGCCACATTTTGTCCCACTCGTTATTTCACAGCCAAACAGCAACAACCCTACGAGTACGAACGGCATTGTTCTCCTTACAAAGCGGCACAGAATTTTCTCGACGTTAGCACCTGCAACAAAAATTAATTTCCACAATATTCGAAACGGTTTAAAAATAAAAACTAATCAAATGCATGTATCAGGTGTAATATTTACCAACGGCAGGGCCATATCAAGATATTCTGTGGTTCTCTCAAAATTGTCCCAAAAGTAGGACACGCATTGTACGCGCTTTTGACATGAACGGTGCCACTAAGGTATTCTAAGACATATGTCGCCAGATCTGAAGAGAAAAATATTAAAACATGTTTTATTAACTCCCTGTTAATTTAGCTGTCATTAAAGACTTCATAATTATTAAAGAAAAAATTGTTTGCGCCATTTCGTTGAACTTGTTCGAAAGTGCCGTCAGAGATAGGTTCATGGTTCACTGCGTGTATCCTAATGGTAGAAATGGTTGCTGGATCATTCCATGGTTTCTCTATCAGAGCTTTCCTCGTTTTCTGCCTTTGCTTTTTAGTAATTCCAATACAACTGAATACTGCCTCTTCCACCTCGGGATTAAGTTTTCGCCTCATCATTCTAGCTATAAATGTGGTTAAGTGTGAATAGGAACACGGACAAAGACTCACTAAACAGCATTCATATGTAGTAATCCTAATCGTAAGTAGCGTGCAAAGTTGGGTTTTTATGGCAAGATATGAATGGGGCATGTGCCGATGAATGTATCTAGCGCAAATCAACTTTATCTTATCGCATCCTACCAGAACCGTCATTACAACTTCATAGGAACAACACAGGAAAATAAATCTCACTGATAACGCGATCGGTTAACTCTGCGGTTATGAAAAAGTGTCCACTCATCTTCACTAGAACTTAACTGAGCGAACAAATTAAGTGAACAGACGACGTTATCGACGCGAACAAGCATAAAAAATGTATGAAATTGGTTTTCCGTTTCAATCAATTAAGCAATTTCACTATATGTTCATATAAAAAGAAGGACTTGGACATCAATTCAAAATAAGTGATTTGCAAGCGTTAATTTCAACCACTTAATAAAAACCCATTAAAACCCCTGTGCAAAGCGTTGCTGAAAAATGGAATTGGTTTGCAAAACGTTTTTGCGCACTAAATTGACTTAATTGACATTTTTGCTACTAAACATTTCAAAATTTAGTTATAACTGCTAGGATTATTAGTACGCAAATCATTTGTCACAAGATTTGACTTGTTTATTATAAAATGCAGGACTAGCAGTCTTGCACGTTGTAAGAATTATTTAATGATAATTGCAAAGAAAATTTCCTCAAGCCAGTATTCTTCTCTAAAGTTGTCCTAATAGGCAACCTAGAAATGTTATTTCAAAAATCACAGATAACTACATATCTCCGAAAACGTAATTCACGGAAATCCGCTTTAAACCATTAATCCAAATCCAAATTTCATTGGCACTTGTAAAAAAAATTACCTTTAAACATGCATTTTGGTTTTTCATTTGAACGAGTTTTGGACGCGTTTCTAAATCGCCATCAGAACAGAAATTGCCAACTTGAAGTTTCATTTTCCAAAATCTGTGTGTAAGATTAAAGATCACTTAAATACGATGCTTAAACCAACAATTGAATAAATGAACTGCGCTTCTTTTTGATTAAGTATTTTCTGCACTTCATTTGCCTAGTGAACTCGACCATCTTGAATAGAACCAGAGCTGAGGCTATATAAATTTTCTAAAAAAAGCCTTTTCTGGTTTTTGGATTAAAACCAGCTTAAAATGTTGGTTTATTGGCAAAATGTTAGACATGGACTGAACACAATGTATGAGTCGGATATCTGTTGGAACGCCTGTGCACTAATAATTTTCTAGGTCGTACGATCTCACGAAGATAAGAGAATCTGATTATCAGTTCAGCAAAAAAAGGGTCAGACAGAATGAAGTATTATGGTCACCTTTATGTTTTACGAGATATTCAGATAACCTGAAGACTTCCAGAAATCTCACGCCAGCTCAACGAAGCGTACGCATGTATATGGCCGCTTATGTAGATGTAAAGATGAAACCTACAAACCAACCTCGTTGCCTCAAACCCCTTACTCGGTCTATGAAGCGTATCTACGGCCGTCTATAGAGATGTAAGCATAAAACTTACATCTTGTACTTGTAAATTAACAATTGTACAAAATGACATCATTGCCACAAATCTAACGCTCTCTTAGAAGCGTGTGTCTACCGCTGTGTATGTAAATGTGTAAATAAAACCTGAATGTTGGATCTGTTGCCAAATATCCCACATTTGCTCTTCAATACACTTCTACGGCTATCTACGGAAATGTTTACATCATGCTTGAATACTGAATTTTTTTTGTCAAAAATCTCACATTCGCTCTTCAAAGTGCATCTACGGCTGTCTACAGAAATATATAAATAAAACCTGAATGTTGGATTTGTTGCCAAATATCCCACATTTGCACTTCAATGCGCATCTACGGCTGTCTATGGAAATGTGTACATAAAGCCAACCTGTGGGATATTTTGCCAAATATCCCACACTCGCTCAGCGAAGCGTATATATTAACTCGAGTAGCGTAAATCACAAACAGTAATCCGGATTTTCCAAACTGTGAGTTCAATACAGGCAGCATTTACTCTGAACCAGAACCATGAGAGACCATGTCGCGTTTGGAGAAGGTAATTTCATTGCATTTTTGCATTGCTAAACCTTATAACATAGTTATATTAAGCATTATGAAGTCTCATTTTTTACTATCCAAGCTCTGACAGATTCGAGAGTTGTTGAGGAAAGACTAAAAACTTCACTGTCGTTTCCAGTACTACTTCGTCGCTGGAGAGTATTAGCACTTAGTATTGGTATATGCGAAGCAACCGTTCTCCAGATAGACAATGATTTAGATAGGAATAAGCTTGACTTGCATGACGTCATACGCAAAATACTTGTAATATGGAAAGCCGAAAATGGGAAAAAAGCCACTGTAGGAGTTCTGTACGACGCTCTCTTGAAAACTGGCGTACGAGACGTTGCAGGTATTTTAAAAATATTTTGAGTTTTACCCCCTACCGAGTATATTTTCCTTTACAGAGCTTCTTTGTCGGTTTCTGTCCTAAGAATATTTACATTCTAATTTATTTGTCAAATTTTAATAACACGAAATTAAATTTGTTCCAATAATAATCATATAATAATAAGGCAAACGTTAACGAAAACAAAGGAACACACATCAATTTATGCCGAAGAATCTTGTTGGGAGGATTTTCAAACACATCCAAGAAGAAACCGATTTGGATGCCAATGCACTGCCAGATGCTTGATAATGTAGTCTTAGCCAGCAAAAAATCGCAATTCTTTGAAAACGAAATATTACATTGCTATTACTTTTTTAAACCTTGATTGTATTTTATATCTCGTTTAATGACAGACTGAATTAAGTAATATAATTAGGAATTTTAAAATGTTTTTGCATCCACTGTATGCAGGAATATTTGCAAAGCTGTTAGTTTTTATTAATTAATTTACTGGGTTATTTTGGTAAGTCAGTGTATATTGAGGTGGTTACTTTATCCCACCATATCGACACTGACACGCTTTGATGGTTTGAATCCAAGGTTTTTGGGCTAAATTTAAATAGTAATTTCAAAGATGATTAAATGGAATAAATACAGCGTACGATAATAATACCGCTCAGTTTTTATCCAATTATTTTGTTTTTCTGTTAACGTCTATAGTATTTATGCTTACTCCAATTTTTACTAAAGCTTGATCTATTTTTTTCACTATTACTCCCACAAGATTACCAAATATAAATCGTGTTTGATAGGTGAAGAATTTGTTTATAATAAATTATTGAAATGCGTATATTTTTTACTGTAAACCAGTTCTTTCTTACGTAAGATTTGGGTAAAATGATAAAGGCATTGGCTCAACTCAATGAATCTGGGTTCTTATCACATATCATTTTTTTATTTTGATAATAATATGGCTTTATCTCATACAAGATAAAAGTGGGAACCATACAAACATAATAAACTGAATGATTTCGATTCATTTTGCTTATTTTTAACTTCCAATTATGATTACATCGAAATGGCATAATGTCATAGTCGTGACCAATAAACGTGCAAGTATGTATACTGGCTAAATTGCCCTAACATCGTTGCTTTAAGCATTCTACATGATCACTTTTTCGGAAATAACGATATGAAAATGATGAAATCAATATCTGCCCTTAAAGCTTAAGAAAGTACTCAACATATTGCAAGGACTAGACTGGGATTATGTTGTAGTTTACATGATTTGGTTATTGTTTTTGCAGCTTTAAAAAGATCTCCTCGAGGAAAACCAGCAAATGGCCTAAAGGCGTAGTTTTAATTTGGAAAGCTACAGTATTCATTCGCGGTTTTAAAGAGCTTACCCTTAGCCACTTGACGTAATCGAGTTTGATATATTTGTTACGTGCAATGAAAAACAACGGAAACAGTATTGGCTTACTGCTATAATTTATATCGATTATTTTTTAGGAACGACCAGCTGAATTTGACAAAATGTCAGATATATATGATCAGAGCTTTATTCAACGACAGTCAAAATGGTGATAAATTCAAAAAGTAAACAAAGCGTTAGCAGATTAGGATTAATTTTTTGAAAACAATATAGTTCCATTTATGAATATTGTAACGTACCATGGTGATATCACCTTCCCCCAATAAAATACGAATAATAAAAATAACAAACAAGCAAAGCAAAGTAGTCGAGGTCAGATGTTGGAAGAAGTTAAGTTGAGCGTTGAGGTCGTGTGAGTAAAAAAAAGTTTCGTGATTAAGAATTAAGATTTAGATTGATTCCTGGATCCTTTGGTAAGAAGAGTTTCCCCAATTAAAGTTAATCCCAAATCTCGACCCTTTCCTCTTCAAATCGTAAGTAAAAATATATTTAATATTATCGTCATCATTATCCCTTTCCTGAACTTAATCGTGGCCCAGATATTCCCCTTAATATTTAAGTCCCCCGAACCATCATAATATCTACTTCCCCAGTCCCATTCATTTCAATATCTAATATTTTTGAACAGTTTTTTCCTTTGATTTCAGAGAAGGAAAGGTCGAAAGAACTTTCTGCTAGCGTAGTATTCGCTACGCTCGACTTGAAAATGCCTTAACTTAGGAAAATACTGCCACACATTCGATTTCTCCATTCCTTCGTTCTCCAAATATTCTTTAATCCTAACTTTCGCATCGTCATTTTCGTAGTCGCCCCACAGATACAAGCGTACATCTTCCAGTGACTCAAACCTTAGAAGATCATCAAAGCCAAGACCTTTCTTCGTTACACCTGGGCTTCAAAAGCCTTTAAACGCGGAAAATCCATAAGAGTAGTTGTGTCGTCCTTTTCAACACCACCATTGACGCATAAATGTTCCAGGGTCTCACGAAAACGATTGATGGCTGGGATCCTAGTTAAAGCAGCAACATCATCCATCCACGAATCAATTGTTATGCTCCTCAAAGGTCAAACTAATTGACTGGGGTTGGACTTAACTGCAATCAAAAGCTGCAAGCCACCACGATAGCGTTTCAATTTCAACTTTAGCGAAGCATCTTTCATTTCGTGCGAAATTGTCTGAACTTGGCCGCCGGATTGAATAAATGGGAGTGAATGATCCAAACTTTTAATAATTGCGCTTTGTCTCAAAATCTGGAAGATTTGGGCTTCGCCAATTGCATTGCTGCATCTAAAATACTTTATCAAGTTCAATGCTAGAACTTAGTTTTGACTTAATGTCCGACACAAATTTTTAAATCCTTCTCCCTTCTCAACACCTTCAGGGTACGTAAAGGTCATCTCAAATGCCTTCAATTATAGCCTGAATCCTCGTCAACCTTTGATCTTAGATGATTTAACACCTGCAAATAACCAAAACTCTTTCAATCGAATAAGTTATTCAGTTTTTAGTTTAGTCAGTAGTTTACATAATTTTAAAAAAATTATGTACCATTGGCAGAGCCATAATTATAAGCTAATGCGGTTTCCTCAATATCTCCCCAAAAGTCAAGCACGCGTAGTATGCACTTTTTACATCATTTGTATCAATGAAGTATTCGAAGACATTTAGCCAGATCCAGTGGAGCGTCAATAATTGAGTTTGAAACTATCAAAACAAAATTCTTGTTCACATCATTGCGTCGAAATCCTTCGAAAGTGCCATCCGGAAATTGTTCATTGTTCACAATTGTCGTCTTAATATTAGGAATGGTTTTTGGGTGGTTCCACGGTTCTACATCAATAATCCCCTTGTCAAAAATCCCCCTGGACAGAATCCACTCCCAATAATCCCACCCTGGACGGAATATCCTACCCATTAGTCAAACCTGGGCAGACTGGGTTATCTACACGCTCTAAAACAGTGATAACTAGTAATGAATTTGTCAAACCTGCATGAATATAAATGAGTGAAACTCTATGAATAAAAAATCATCAAAAACCACCATTTATTTCTTACTTACTTGTGCTGAACTTAAGCTATGTACAAGTTGTCATCAATTTTGAAGTGTCAATATTATTATAAATTGAATTCAAATTTGGGGGGTTTTTGGAGGGGATTCTGTCCAGGGGGATTATTAGGGAGGGGATTATTGGGGAGGGGATAATTGGGAGGGGATTTTTGCTAAGGGGATTATTAGGCGATACCGATTCCACAGTTTCTCAATCAAGGCTTTCCTCTTCTCCTTTCTTTGCATTTCAGTATTTTCACTGCTTGTTAGTTGCACCTCGGGATTAAGCATTCTTTTCATTCTGATATGAAATTTTGTGAAGATGTAAACACAAGAGACAATCTCCTTTGGAGTGCACTTATGTAAATTAATAGCTTTAGAAATATATCGTTGTGTTCAAAACATTTCACAGTTTTGTCCTAGGTCTGTCCGCAAGCGTACCGAAATCATAATATGTTGGAGCTAAATACATTATGAACGCGAGTGTTAGATATTATCTTATCGCAGTACGTCAGAAGCTATCAGAAAAATCAGTAATTCCTCTGCCAATTGAAAAAGATATCGCTGATAAGAACCTCCGCTTGGTTATAAAATCATTATTTATTAAAAATTTGTTAATGAAAAATTTATCTCAAAGAATTCGTAAAAATGCCTGAAGACTCATCATGTTATCTATTCATTATGAATGCAAAACAGGTGAAATGTAAATTACTTGTAAGTGATTACATGCGCCCAGGACTGATTTGCGATCCTCCCTGAACTCGAATATTCGTTATTCACAATGATCGTGTTTTCTTTCATATGCAGTAATCTCTCATTTCCATTGCGTCTTACTTATAAGGCCTGCACTATAGATCCCATTCGAATGGAAATGAAAATAGTGCCGGTGTTTATAGCACTCATAGCAAAGTCAGTACTAATACCTGCGAGGAACTCGAAAAGTTATCATTAGAGCCGTAAAAAATAGGATTTTGCATATCTTTTCTGCTTTGAGATTTCAAGTTCAGCTTTTGCGTGTGGACGAATCATCGAAAGTGGAGTTAAATAAACCCCACTTGTTAGCGCCTATTTTGCATATTTTAGCTCTTTAGGGCATATTGCATATGCCCGGTCTATTTTGGCAATTTTTCGGTACTATTTAACCAGTTTTGGCAATTTTTAGTGCTATATCTGGATTTTGAAGAAAATCTTTGAAATATTACGAGGAAAATGATGATTTTAACCTTGATAAAATTTTGTGTCGACTTTTAATCGTAGAACTTAATGTCAAAAATTGCCAATATTTGGATTTCATTCAGCTAAAGTGTTGAAAAAGTTTGTAAAATCGGACAAAATTTTTTATTTTTAATTCAAATTCGCAGTTTTTGGGAATTTTAAGGGCATATGTACTGGGCTATTTCGCCATTTTTTAAGGCGTAAATGCTTGCCTATTTTGACGGTTTTTAGGGTCTATTTTTTACGGCTCTAGTTATCATTATCATATCTATCATATAATAGTCCGGCAAACTATCCATTTCTAAATTGGAAAACTATGAAAAAGAAAAAAAAGGCATCGTGGTTCGATTTATTCTTCGAAGCTTCAGTGTATTGATATGTCGGTTCATGATTATCGCTGGAATTCATGCATATGCCCACGTTTTTTCGTATCGGCGTTCCTTGGCAAAAATTAGTTCAAAGAACTGATCGGGATTCACTAGTGGAGTAATATATGACTCCAAATTGTCCCTATAATGAAAATTAATGAAATAAATCTACCTGCTGAAGAATGTCAACACACCGTTAACTTCATGATAAGATTTTTCAGATACGTGATGGAAAAAAATATTTTGGACAGTTTGGACATTTTCCCAGCAAATATGATGGACGGGTAAATGGAAAATACCGGCAAATCCCACCTTCTCTTTTTCCCATCCTTCTTGTCTAGCGGAAGATGAAGGGTCGAGTATGCCTTCTCTAAACGCATAGGATTTCGACTTCGATGAATTTTTTCTTTAAAAATTACTGGGAAGACAACGTAGTTTTTACGTATGTTCGTGTTTCGAAATTAAATGCATTAAAAAAAATGCTTTTTCTGCTCCAAAGTCAATGCACTCAACACTGCTGTTCAGAACGAAAAGTGAATGACTGATGTTTTCCCATGTCATTGCATTGTGTTCTCCTACTCCTACTTCTTCTTCTTCTGCTGTTACTGTACTGTAACCATAGAAATATTTTAATCTGACTTTTATTAATTTGAAGGTAAAGAGCATTGCAATGATTAATAAAACTTTCATTCTTGATTTTCGAAAGTACAAAACCTGAATATCAGCTGTTTGTTGTTCTTTGAAAGGAAATACTTCTTTCTTTCTTTCGTTTTGAGTTTCGAAAGTACAAAATCTGCAGAACATCAACTGTTTATAATTTTTAGCATTTCCGTAAAGTAATATTTCTCATTAATTACTAATTATTGTTCAGTCATAAGATTCTCTTCCCCTGAGGAAAGGAAGATGTTGCTCGTGAAGTGGTTCTGGCACCTGTGCCTTCTCCTGTCTTTGATTGGAAGTTCATTTTCACGTAACATTATTCACAGGAATGACAAACACATTTATTGAATGTTAATCACTCATCACAAAGCTATGCATGTTAAATTGTTCTGTCTTTCAAGTAAAATGTAAAGCGTGCGACGGGAATAAATGTGTAGATAACACGTGCCTCCCGAGTGAAACCTATTGCCTGACAGTCGAGGAGAAGGATAAAGCCACTACGAAAGTATGTGCCGAAGAGAGCATACTAGAAACCTGCAACATTCCCGCTGGAGGATGCGCTACAACTACTTGTGGTATAAATGTCAGCTTTGATCGATCTGGATCTGCTCCAAAGGCAAGGTCAGAGCAAAAGAAAGGTAGTGAACAAAAAGTCTGCAGCTGTTCCAGTGACTTTTGTAATCGCGGCTCTAAACCTGGACCTTCATCCAATCCGGGATTGTTGTTCGGAAGTGCAATAATATTTTCTTTGGTTGGGAATCACCTGTTTATATTTTAACCGTCATCGGACAAGTCGGAGATCATATAAACTTTAATATTTGTACTGGGTGTTTGCTATGTCAACAATAAAAATTAAATAACAGTAGTTGTAGCTTGGTGACTTTTCCTAATCTTTGGTTGGATAATGCATTCCGAGCGGTTTTGAATAATATTTTACTTTTAAATACATGATGATCAGTGATCAGTTGGACGATGATGATTCTGGGAAAAAAAAGTCGGAGTCGGAGAGAGCTCCGAAACTGAGGCTTTTCATATTATTATAAATGACCTGTCACGATATTTCGTTGTCCGTTTTATAGCCATATGACGGTGTACACTGAAGCCATACGAGTTATGCAAATGATGCTCATTTAAGATAGCCGAAAAAACAACTTCAGTGCGCAGATGGTTTTCTCTCCTTTTAATAGATGTCAAAGAAAACCTAAATATCTGCTTTAGTTCAACTACTTTGCCCTTATGTTCTGATTGCTCTTTTGGCTCACATTATTTCAAATAATTTATTTGCCAGACTTTCCACAAAATCTTCAATCTTTTTTTGTAGATGGCGAAGAACGAACCTATGTGAACTTTTTACAAATCAAAGTCTAACGCTAAGTGCTTGCATAAAGTAACGCTTGGCTTCACCCGATAACTTATAGACGATGATGATTTAACCTAAAATTGAGCATTCCGGTTTGCACGAAAAAATGGAACAGTCGTTCCAGGAATTATGTGAATACAGCAATACAATATAATGCATTAATGCATCATTTTATAGATTTAGCTGAAATATTCAAACGAAAGGAAATGTATGTATTGTTCACATGCTTTACGATGATTTCCGGACAAACTAAATTCCATGGCTGTGTATTCGTACTGAAATGAGAAACCACCACCACGCCTTAAGTCCTACTACAATATAATTATGGCTAGGACTAAGACTTCCCTACCATGCTGATACAGTATCGAATCTCTTATGCTCTGTGTTATTTTTTGTTCATTTATTTTTGAACTGAAGGCAACATAAATATATCTCTACTTCGGGCGGGGTAAAAGTTTGGGTACGTCACTAAAAGTGGCACCGGGCTTCTAGAATTCCAGATGTGGATTGTTTATCCACAAATAACCTACTACGCACTGCGGCCGTTCAAGGGAAACATTATTTAAATCCTTGTTTTGCCATGTCTGCTATGAGAATTGAACATATACGTTTCCAAGGTAAATAGTGAAATAACTGTTCGCTTATAATGATTGATTGGGAATCCTGTATCCTCCGGAGAGGAAAATAAGTCGTCAGTTCCAGTTCTGCTCCAGTGGAGTCATCATTTCGCATTCGACTTGGGGACAGTCCTAGAATTGCACGAAGGATTGGAACGGCAGCAAAACTCATGAGCACTCATTCAGAGGGTGCAGACACGATCTACAACAAAGCAAGCAGAAAGCGATCAACCAGGAATGAAGTCAATTGCAGAGGAAAGCAATCGAGAGGAAGGAGAAGTTACTCGGAAGGAGGTTATTGAGAGATTACCGTGATGTGTTCGCTACTGACGTCAATAGGGCTGGAGCTTACTTCAGGGACACCG
>JAHZMX010004787.1:0-17773 GCA_027743895.1 Seira musarum
CAAAATTCGATAAGAAATTTTCTTATCTGATCTGATCATATCCTATATATGATCAGGATATGATCAGGATAAGAATTTTTGGTTTGGATATGGATAAGGATATGATATGCCTCCTTTATATATGATCAGGATATGAAAAACTCGATCAGATAAGATAAGACGGCAAGTCTAATGACAATACCACACCTGCATAATATTTTCCGTTTTAGCAGTCAAAATAATGAGGACTTGTCAAAAATTCCCGAAACACATTTACAATTCTAAATATTTGACGTTTAACTGTCAAACATCCGAACGACTAAGGAAACCTGGGAATTACATCTTCAAATATTAAACTAATAAATAAATAAGGGGGTAGACTTGAGTTAGCACTCTTATGTAACTTATGTCTAATTTAATCATGAGTTATCCCTAAATGAGTGAAACTTGTAGCCCTAACTCTATCAAGATATAGTTTTGAAAGCTACTGGGCGTAGTATTAGTATTTTAGAAATCAAATGGATCTTGGGAAGTCAAAAAAATGAAATTATCGTGTCAAAATGAGTTAAATTACACTTAGGTGTTTATAAATGAGAAAAGTGTGCATAACACCTATTTGAGATTATGAAATGTTTTTGTCGCCTGGCAGTCTTATCTAAATAACGAGAACTTTTATAAATTTTTCTTAACCCATTTTCCCTACAAACAATACCGCCAACAATTATCATGTCAGTGCTCTTTAAAAGCAAGATAATTGTCGATTTTTTCTACCATAAAAATCAGAGGACTGGATTCGGGAGGCGTTAGAATTAAATTGAATGGAAGGCGTGGCATTCAAATGATATGCTCTACTGTGGTTCTAAACACAGGAGCTCACAAACCTAACATAAGAGAATTTTCTCACCTAAAGTCAGAACATTGTCAAGTGGATAATACACTAAATATCTGCTGTTCATGAATTGTCTATTCTAAAAAGACGCACTAAATAAAAATTCTTAAAAACGCAAAAATTTGAAAGGTATATTTTTTAAATAAGCTCCTGTAGTCGTTCTCCAGGTTTCAACTCGAACCCAACTATATCCTTAGCAAATTTTTAAATCGTTTCAAAATTTTAATCCCAAATTAATATAAAATTTAAGATTTAAAAAAAATTCTTTCTAAAATTATTTTATATGGCTTCCACAAACTTCCCATGAGATACTTCCCCTTCTTTGTGTAAAACGACAAACTGACTTAGGTTTTTTTGAAACCTCTAAACAAAATACCAAAGAGCAATAAAAACATCTTGTACCTGTTATATTTCTCCAACTCGAAATTACCCTAATGACCCTATTCTTTACCACTAAAGCCGTATCATTTTGTTTCAAAAACTTTGGTTTTCTTTCACCGTTTACGTTGAAATGGGATCCTAAATCGCACACATTTTCCTGTTCCAACAAAAAATCATTACCCATCCGTATGTGGATTTTGGAGGTTCTCATGGTGGAGGGTGTCATTGTTGGAGGATCAAGCATATTAACACTTTACAATTACAATGAGTCAGCCTACGTTAGTCACGTTATTGATCGCCTGGACGTTTTTGATATTTTCAACATTTGGCTGCCAATTAGTGTTGGATTTGTACCATCATTCAGACGACCTCGTATTTGCCCTCGAAGGCATGAAAGATTTGGTAACGATGGAAAATAAGTCAGCAGAAAAGAATACAGCGACATGGAAAATAAACTCACAGATTCTCATATTCATGCAGAGGCAAATCCTCTGCTGCAGATTTTTTCTGCCAGCACTTATTGTAATCCTGGAAGTTGACCCTTTGTCAATTGTCCTAAAAGGGACTTGGATTGACTCCATCAGTCGACACGTGATTTTCCAAATATTTCTTCTGGAGTCATCCAGACTGTATGCAACTTTTCTAACCGTCATGTTCTACTGGCTTGAGATGCAGGCGTTGATGCTAAGAACACTTGGAGATTTGTCATTGTCTCCAAGGTCCTTTGTCAGATTATACGTTCAATGGCAAATAGTAAACCAGGTCTGGACAAAAAGTTTTTCTACGTGGATTTATCTGCTTCTTACGACTGTGTTTTTTCTCATTGTTTCTTCATCCGTTTTTGCAGTTCGTTTTGCTTATAACACGCCAATTTTTATCTACCTTTTTAATCTGAGCGTAGGTATTTGCACCTTCTTTGCAGTTTACAGGACGTTCCCATTTATCACTGCGATTTTGGAGGGAACGGAAAGCATGCTTGCTTCAAGGAAACCAGCAAAACTTCTTTATGCTAAAGATGTTGAAAAGAGGATTCGTGCACTTCAGCCAATTTCATATAAGATGGGTACACATTTTTGTCTAACTAGGACAACCAGGTGTACTTATTACGAAAGCATTTTGGATTGGATTATGAATGGAATCCTTTTTAAGCTCACATAGTTGACTAAGATCTATGATTATAAATAGTCATGTCGTTTATATCCCCATTGAAAATAAACAATAAACTATCATATTATTATTCATCCAAAAAATTCCTTAAGAACATTATTTTTGCAAGCATTTCAATTACGGACATCTAATCCTAGCGGGTATACCTAACTTAAAGTGCTTTTTGCAAACGCAATTTGCGAAACGTCCTTGATAAGCCAGTGCATTTGCCGTCATTGTATTTGCAGTTTATACCCTGCAAACATGGGAAACTTATCGAATTACTGTAATTTGCTTTCTGTGATTTTAATCAATTCATTAATGGCTTTTTCAATGCAATTTATTCATTCGTAATTGGATGAGTAATATGGCAGATCGCAGGTTGGAAGAGTCGTTTTTTAGAAATGCTTGTAAAGGACTTATATTGCTTAAGAGGTAATCTCAACGTAAAAAATGAATTTAATGTCTGGATCGGTATGCGGACTTGGTCTTCATTGGAAATATAACTTACTTATCTTCGATAATGGTGGTATTTGTATGACAGCCGACTATGCGTCAATTGTCTAATAGTTCTAGTTTATTTTATGAGCGGAAGCGTTTTTGTACCAAATACCTATTCATTTTCTAACAAAAGCAAGTATTTTTTCATTTTATACTTAAACAATCTCAACCGTTTGAAATTTTTGCGCAAATTTATGCGTAAACGAATATCTTATTCGAAGGCAGCTGTCACATTCTATAATTTTTTTTTCTTGAACAAAAGTTGTAGCTCCGCTTTGTCAACATACTATTTCAAACGCTCGCCTGGCTTTTTGTACCTAGTCGGTAAGAGTCAATCCGTGAACACAAAATTATCAATATTTTATGTTGGAGGCAAGATATTCAAATGATTCGTCATACAGAGTAAAAAGCAGAGTCTAAAGAATATAAAAAGTCATTTTGGCCTTGGAATGCATCGAAGGTGCCCTTATGCTAGCCCTGACTCCGAAAATTCAACATTTCATTGAGGCACGCTAGTGAAAGTGTGGTCAAGTTCCTGTTTACTTTCGATTAGATTTTTTTAGAAGAAAACACATTTCAACTAAAAACTGATGATGTCCATGTAAAATCGACCCTCCCCAATTCAATGCATCCAGGAATCGCCCTCCGAAGTTATTATTTGGCTTGTATGATGCCAGTAAATGGCTGAAGTGGTCAAAATTGGTCTTTTCAACTTAAAAAGCCTGAATTTTAGTCAAAAATGGAGTTGTGGACGTAGTCGGGCCCATTTTAGAATCCTGAAACCATGCCCTTTTTAATGAAGTAACCTGTGCAATTTAAATAAGGTAGACGTTAACTTAAAATGCAAAAATTGTTCAAAAAAGGTTGACGGAGAAATTTTCTCACTTTCCCTTAAGGCAAAATTGTCCCATGAAATCACCTTACTTTAAACCACACGACTATTCAACATGATCAATCTTGTAGAGCAAAGTCTGCTCTACTTCCTACTCTACCTTAGACAAGCTGAAAAAGTTTCTGCTCAAAAACAGGGACAATTTTCTTCGTGAAAACCCGCGTGCCTGGATGGGGTGTTGAATTTCCAGAGCCAGGGCCTGAATAAGGGCACCTTCGATAAATTCCAAATTCAAAATGACTTTCTATGTTCCTCAGACTCTTCTTTTCACATTGTATGTCGAAACATTTGAATGTCTTGCATCCAACCTAAAATATTGCTGATTTTGTGTTCATGGGTTGACTCTTACACACTAAGTAATTTAACTGATATTGACAGGCACGAAGAAGTTTGTTATTACCTTGCCAGCTTATTATGTTAATGTAACTGATTTTGAATAGCACATGACAGTACCATACCAATATACTACTTTTTATCTTCTGGCAGTCCAAATTATGAGGATTCGACTTGTTGAAAAAATTTTGTAACCTATTAAAATTCTAAATATTCGACGTCTAGCTGTCAAACATCCGAACGTCTAAGAAAGCCTGGGAGTTATTCGTTCAAATATTCAGCGTTTTGGACAAGGAGCCCTACTCTTGGTTGTGTACCTCTCCAACTTGTGTAGGATTAAGTAAAGCGGGTTTGATTTTGCACGCGACGTCGCAACTTATGTCAAAGTTTAATCATGAGTAATTTATGAATGATTCAATCTTATGGCCCTTACTTTATTAAAACATAGTTTTGAAAGCTACTGGGCGTAGTTTTACTATTTTGGAACTCAAACGGATTTTGGGAGTCCGAGAAAAATTGTTATTACCGTGTCAAAATAAGTAGAATAATAAGTATTTATAAATAAGAAGAGAGCGAAAAATACCAAGGTAAACAAGCTTATGAAGTGATTTTGTCGCGTGGCAGGCCAAACCCAAACAACGGGAACTTGTATAAAATTTATCTAACCCACTTTTCTTGTAAACAATGCCGTGAACAATTATCTTGTCAATGCCCCTTAAAAGCCAGTTATAGTCAGCTTTTGCTACCATATAAAATCGAAAGACTGGATTTTGAAAGCGTAGCATTTTAATGGCATGCTATCTAATGTTGTCGTAAACACAGGAGTTTTTAAAATCTATTAGAAAAAAATTTCCAACAAAAAATCAAAACATTGTCAGTTGGAAAATACGCAAAATGTCTGTTTTAATCTACTACATAATTTAAAAAATCTCACTAAATAAATATTCTATAGAACATCAAAAAACGAACAAATTTGAAAGGAGTGTTTCTTTTCTGAATAAACTCCAAGCCGCGGCTAGCAGAACCAAAATCGTGTAACTCTATTTCTAGCCACTACAATACTTCAATGGGTCTATTCTTTACTACTAAAGCCGTATCTTTTTGTTTCAAAAACTTTGATTTTCGTTTACCGTTTATTTTTGAAATGGGATCCTCAATCACATACATTTTCCTATCGCAGCAAAAAATCCTTACCCATCCGCATGTGGATTTTGAAGGTTCTCCTAGTGGAGGGTCCCATTGTCGGAGCATCAAGCATATTAACACTTTACAAGTAGAAGGAATCAGCCTCATTGGTAACATTATTGATCGCCTGGACGTTTCTGATATTTTCAATTTCTGCTGTCAATTAGTGTTGGATATATACCACCATGCGGATGACATCGTATTTGCGGTTGAAAGTATGAAGCATTTGGTACCGATAGCCAAAAAGTCAGCCAAAGAAGACACAACGACTTGGCGAACTAACTCACGGCTTCTAATACTCATTCAACGGCAAATCCTTTGCTAAAAATTTTGTATGCCAACACTTGTTGTGATCTTGGAAGTTGATCCCTTGTCAAGTTGTTTTGAAGTCACTTGGATTAACTACATCAGCCGATACGTGACTTTTTCTTGAGTCTACTAGACTGTACACAACCTTTCTAACTGTCATGTTCCACTGGCTTGAGATGCAGTCTTTATGCTAAAAATATTGGGAAATGCTTCATTACCTCCAAATTCCTTCGTCAGAATCTATGTTCAATGGCAAATTGTAAACCAGGTCTGGACAAAAAGTTTTTCTACGTGGATTCATCTGTTTCTAACGTCCGTGTTTGTACTCATAGTTTCTTCATCCATTTTTGCAGTTCGTTTTGCTTATAACACACCAATTTTTATCTACCTTTTTAATCTAAGCGTAGGTATTTGCAACTTATTATCTATTTACCGAACTTTTCCATTTCTCACAGCGGTTTTTGAGGGAACGGAAAGCATCCTGGCTGCTAGAAAACCTGTAAAGGTTATTTATGGCAAAGACGTTGAAAAAAGAATTCGTGCCCTTCAGCCAATTTCATACAAGATGGGTACGCAGTTTTGTTTAACCCGGAGGACCAGGTGTACATTTTATGAAAGCATCTTAGACTGTTTTATGAATGGAATCCTTTTTAAAACCACGTAATTGTAATATACTTCGATTAAAAGTTATAACAGGCCTAAAAAATTGCATTTCTCCAACCGTTTTTACGCTTTTCTGTAAGTTATAGTCGTTATTGTTGAATCAGGATTGTTTTCGATGTCGGTATGTGATATAAATAACCGGGAAGTACAAAGAGTGCATGGAAAATCTTTATGTACTTTCTCATAAGTATTTTTAGGTTCTTTATAAGTAAATTACTAAATATTATCATGTATTCCTGCAGTCATTGTAGCACACCTTTAATTTGAAATGGAGTAAATGAAAATGTTAAAATTAAAATCACTCACTCAATTAATCTCTGAATCACCATGTCATTCGAGTCATTATATTTAAAAATTCACATCATATTTTTATTCATCCAAAAATTGTCCTTGAGAACATTTTTTTATATGCATTTCAATTACACGGATATTTAATCCTAGCAAGTAAACCTAACCTAAAAATTCTTTTGTAAATGCTATTTGCCAAACGTCCTTGATAAGCAAGTGCATTTGACGTCATTGTATTTGTGGTTCGTGCACTGCAAACATGGAAAAACACCGTGAACAACAGTAAATTACTTTCTGTGATATCAATCAAATTTGTAAAGAATTTATAAATAGCCTTATCAATGAAATATTTTCATTTGTAGAATGAAATTGGAATTCGAACGACTTAAAGTAGAATGCGAACGAACAAACTTAAACCATTTCTAGCGTTGGATGTAATAAGACACGTCAAGTCAACCTTCTAAAATGTCAAAACAGCCGATGTCACGTTATTTAGCAAAGTATCAAAAAACTCTCCGGATGAATGCGTATCAATGACAAACCAAGACCCACTTTTAAAACCCATTGGACGTAAAGCTGCCAGCTCCCTTCGAAGAAATAATCGTCCCCTCCACACTTTAAACTTTATGCATATTTTTTCTCAATTTCTCTTCAACTAAGTCCAACGAAAAGGAAAGAATGCTGCTAACAGTTTTTAGGATTAGAAGTAGCCAAAACATAATACCGATCCCACCCCAAGGATAGATTACTTTTAGAAATACCGGAAGTGAACCCCATTTTCTAATGCTTACCCAAAACATACACACGCACGATGTGTTACCAAGAAACATAACTAATTCGTTAATCCTATTTCTATATGGAGTGATGTGAGAATGAAGCCGTTCCAGTCGCTTATATTCCTCAAGTAATTTGAACGGAGGAATTTTAGATGCAAAAAGAGTTTTTAAGGAAAATAAATATGAATGGAAAGTGAGTAAGCAGTAGAAGTAAAGGAATCCCGCATTTCTTGCGTTGCAATGGAGGAAAAATGCTACTGAAATCATGCGAAAGGTAATGAAAGCAGCAGTTTGAAAGCTCGCTTCGATTTCATATGGGACGAGGACAGATAATGGGTCTAAGTCTAGCAAAACGGAAACGATGATGGCGAGATGCGTTGATGATATGACAACTATACTAGCGTTGATTCCAGTACCGAAGAAGATGAGCAAGTGCTTCCATTTCTCTTCAAACGATTATGGCGAGATGCGTTGATGATATGACAACTATACTAGCGTTGATTCCAGTACCGAAGAAGATGAGCAAGTGCTTCCATTTCTCTTCAAGAATTTTCCAATATGGCAGGTTCTCTAAAAATTTATATTTATAAGATTAAAAAAGTTTGTTCAGAATATAGTGAAATAGTAAATATTACCTCTTTTAATACGTTCATGGTTATCCAGGAAGTAATTGATGGGAATTAAGTCTTCAGGACTAGTCCAAAGAAATGCAGCATTTCCAGCAAAAGTTGTTGAAGCCGATACGATCATGAGATAAAGAAACTGGCGAAGCAAATTCATCTTCTCGGAATTACTAAAGACCGCTAGTGTGGCTACTACAATTCCGTACAGAAAGAGTCCCACAAATTCTTACAAGAGCCATGCTTTTGTTGACATCCCAGGTGGATTAATTTTGACGCGAAGACTTTTCTCATCCCATTCCACTTTTGGTCGTACAATTGCTGTTGAGTAGATGATGTTGTGGAATTTAAGTGCGGGTTTGATTAAAGCATGGAATTCAAGTTTGCCAGCCATGGCTGAGTTTATGTCGAAAGTATTTAGATTGCAAATAATAAATGCAAAAATTCCTTCAAAAAATCCAGTTTCGAATTTGATTTACATGAAATTCGTCCCATCTACACACTGTCAAGAAAAGTTGCCTCTCAGGTATTTTATTTATATACGAAAAATGTTTGTTAGCTTTCATGCAAGGCGAATTTTAACGACATATTAGGGGATTAAATCCTTTGAAGGCTGCCCATCGTGCAAGTAAGTTGCACGTTCGAGTGTCTCATAATTTTGCGAAACAGGTCATTCGAGTTCATATCGGGACCCCTTATTAAAGTAGTGAAACGTATGAGGCATTGTTGGTATAAGCGTAACGAAATAAAGGCTCTAAAGAGTTTTTGTGACTAACACAAGCACCTTTTAAGTTACAACCTCACGGACACAGTACGAACGTTATAGTTTTCCATTCAATTTTGCGACACTACTTGAGCTTTACTTGTAAGTAAATTAAATCACGAAATTGATTCCTTAGCTATTCCTTGAATTTCGCAGTTCAATTAACTTTTATTTGCCAAACCCATTACTACAAAACAAAACGAAATAAAAATTAGATTTGTTTTGAATGGAAGCAAAAATTTGACATGACTTTTAAATTGAGTTTTACTGTACCCCAACTTTTGAACCCGTTTGGCACCGAGATAGGATGGTAATTTCAAAATGAGTTATCCCCAGAAAAAGAAGAACATTTAAATGCTGGAATGCTTTATGGACAGTAAAGAACAACAACGCATATTATTGTTCATGGAAGCATCCAAACTATTTCATCATTATAAAAAAATCAACAACATGTTCGAGTTTCACTAACATTTCACAAAATAAGTTTGCTTAAATTGAACGGCCTACAAGTACTCAAAACATTGACTTCCATAGTACTAGTAAAAATCATTTCAGAAAGGTTGCGAAATACAAAAATTATTACGCAGCTGAGTGCAGCTAAACAAGTATTGAGATTAATGTGGCTGTCCAAGGATCTAATTTTTGTAGCAGCTAGTCTTCTTTTTTAAATATGAGCATACGCTCATAACCTTTTGAACTCGCAAACTAATATTCAAGTTACAAAAGCTAGCCACAATCCTAGCCGACAAACGAATTTTTTAAAATTTTCTTGTAGGCATTCAAATTGGTAGACATAGTATCCATTTAGAGCCTTAAAAAATTGCTGCCATGAAAGTATTTGCTTGGCTTTGGTTTAGGGTATTGGCGAAGTAGAATAAGCTTTGTTGATTTTCCTTTATTTTATTTTAGCATTGAAATCGATCAAACCAACGGTGGACCTGATGTCTTCTCAAAATAATATATTTTTCCATTCTGCCCTTCATTCTCATTCTGACCTTCCCTGGTTGATTATAGTGAACTTCCTATCAACCTTTTGTTCATCTAGGCAATTACCGAAAATTAAGAAAAAGTAACCGCAGACATTTTTTACTGAAGAAGAAAAAAGAAAAAGTCAAGTTAAAGCCGAGCCCTTTTAATTTTACCGGTAGCTAGGCTCTGTAACTAATTGTTAGACTTGTTGATTACTGATACGATCGTGTCAAACACGAAACTAGTTTGATGGGACATCATTAAAAAATCAGAGGAACCCGAGTACAAAACGAATTACAAAACCATGAAAAGAAAAATAAATTGATTTTGATCCTTGTCTCCCATAATACATTTGTATCATTTCTCAAGCTTCGAACGCAATCTAATCGTAGAATTTAAAAAAATACGAAGAACTCTTAAAACCACCCACTCTACACCCTGTTCAAACTATAGAGCATGAATGCCGCACGTTTCGTTTATGTCGTATCAGACGAATGCTAGGCCTGACAGGTGTATTTATAAGTGAAACTGCACTCGTGTCAAGAAGACAAAATTATTTTATAAATTGCGCACATGTTTTGTTAATTTTTGCAAAATCCAAAATCCAAAAGGCAAAACTTCCTGAGGAATACTGAGCTAATCGATTTATAGACAATTATAATTCGTGGAACATTTTCTCATTTGTGAGGAATCCAATTGAAATTTTGACGACCCTCCTTTTAATAAACTTAACAGAGACGCTTGAGAAACACGCCTTGTTTTATTAAAAAGTGTACAAGCCCACTTGCATAAACTAATTAGTAACTAATTAAATAAGACTATGTGTTCGGTAAGAATTACGTCAAACATTTAAAATGTCAGCACTGCCGATGTCAAATTATTAAGCAGAGTATCAAAAAACTCTCCTGATGAGTGTCTATCAATGACAAACCACGATCCACTTTTGAAATTAATTGGGCGCAATGCTGCCAACTCCATTCGTAGAATTGGTCGTCCTTTCTTCTCCTTGTGCAGTTTTTTCCTTAATTTCTCTTCGACTAATTCCAAAGAGAAGCCAAGAATGCTGCTGAATGTCTTAAGAATAAGAAGTACCCAGAACATTATAACGATTCCTCCCCATGGAAAAATGATTTTAAGGAACACTGGCAGGGAATCCCATTGTCGAATGCTCACCCAAAACATGCACAGGCAAGATGTATGGCCAAGAAACATTAGTAGTGCATTAATCCTGTTTCCGTATGGGGTAATGATAGAATGAATAAGTGCAAAGCATTTGTACTCCTGAATTAATTTGAGTGGGTGAATTCGTGATGAAACAAAAGTTTTCAGGGAAAATAAGTAAGCATGAAATGTGAGTAAACAGTAAAAAAAGAGGAACCCAACATTTCTTGCATTACAATGGATGAAAAATGATAAGGATATCATGCGCAAAAATATCGTGATGATCGGATAATTTGCATCGATTTTGGATGGAATAACGAAAGATAATGGGTCCATATCCAACAATACTCCAACAATGATGGCTAAATGTGTTGACGTTAAAACAATCATAGTCGCGTTGATTCCAATTCCAAATAGGATTAGTAAATGATTCCATTTTGTTTTAACCTTTGTCCAGTAAAGCAGGTTCTCTAGAATAACACAAAACATTGCAATAATTAAGCGAAGTAGACAATTTTCGCGTACTATAAATAATATTGATTTACCCCCTTTGAGACGATCGTGATTTTGCAACAAGCGATTGATACCAGTTAAATCTTCAGGTTTAGTCCAGAGCAGAGCTGCATTTCCACCAAGTGTCGTTGAAGCTGATATGACCATCAGAGAGAGAAATTGTCGAAGTATATCCATCTTCTCCGAATCAATTAATAGCGCTAGTATACACAATACTATTCCGTAAAGAAAAAGTCCCAGAAACTCTTGTAGGGCCCACGCTTTTGTGGACCTCTCATGTGGATTAATTTTTATACGAAAAAGTTTTTCATCCCATTCCGCTTTTGGTCGCACATAAGTTGTTGAGTAGACGATATTGTGGAATTTAATTGCGGATTTGACGAAAGTATGGAAATCTGTTTTGAAAATCCTTTGGAAAATTGACTTTAAAGAATTCCGATTGCCAGCCATTAGACTAAAAGTGTTTGGACAGGTATTGGTTTTAACAATCGAAAACGTTCCTAAGAATTTTGCACACATCTTATTCCAGTTTTGAATGTAACTTACTAAAAATCCATTCATCTTACACAATCTTAGCAATGCGGCCACGGTAGAGGTTATGTAACTGACAAATCACTTACCTTCCATTGCCAAAATCCAGGGAAGTAAAGCATAATTAAATTTGCCTATCGTACAAGTAATGTGTACGTCTTACTGTATCATAATATACATAATTTATTACCTCGATGTAATTTGCTATTTGGTGTTGAATTGGCATTCAAAAAGTTTAAACTAAAAATGTATGAAAATATGGCCTTAAATAATCGCACAGTTAAAACAAGCACCTTTAAACTTAAAAGCACGTGCTTGCATACACCAACAATAGTTATTTTTATTCAATTACTTTTATGAAATATGGCACCACAAGTGCGGGCTTTACTTGTTGGCAAACAAAAATCATAAAATTAATCGATTAACTATGCACGCCACTCAAAAAAAAAGCAATACGAAGTTAGACTACTTAATGATGAAAAGAGTGGATTTATTTATTAGCACGTCGCCTCCAACTCTACTTTCACAAATTAAACCTTGATGAAAAGCCTACAACGTTTTTGACTGGAATGGATTTACAGTTGTCACCTGCACGTGAATATCGATTAAGGATAAGTTTTTTTTTCAATACATATTTTAATTTAAATCAAAGGATACTTTGCTCTGAGATTGTGCTTGTTGTCGTGAGTGAAAATTAATATTCCAGTCGAACCAATATGCCAATAGGACTGTCGCGGTTGATAATAATGAAAAACAGAACAGGCTACAAGCAAATAAAACTGAACGAAAAATAATTATAAAAAACGGCGCGTAATTCTTTTTGACTTCATCACTGCAGTTTAAGATGAGTCTAAAAATTAAAAACAAACACTGAGTTACGTCAACTATGACATTCTGTCACACTCCTTGTTTGCAAATTAAAATGACGCAAATGTATTGTTGAATTTGCCCTGTACAGCGCTGTCTGACTCTTTGGGCTGCATTTGATATATGATGATGGAGTAAGTAACAATCAGTCCAAACATCTATACAACGGAATTTTCATAAACTCTCAATTAGCTTTATTTAGTCCAAGCTTAAGAATCAATAAAAATATATAAAATGTCAGGAATTTGCACCTCACCGATCCAACAAATCCGTTTGTAATTGTAAAGTATTTAGTGCTCAATGACATAGCTTGATTTCCTCCAATGACTTCGTCCCGCACATGTCTTAACTTTTCCCTAACTTCAGCGGAGCATGCTGAAAATTGGTTGTTTTCAAACGTTTGATATTCTAACCACTCTAGTAAACCATCTTTTGCGATGGCATGAAAATCGGCGGAAATGAACCAGAATGTATTGAAAATGATGAAGTATGAGAAAGTAAACTTCTCGATTCCATTTTCATTTCTGTAATTGAAGAAGACATCAGGTCCAATCACGAAATAGCTGATAACCTCAATGTAATAAAATAACAGCTGAAACCCCAAAATTTCATTGACCCTCTTTGCCTTCTTCTTCAAATCCAAGTAGAGTTGTAGACCTTCGTTGACGTCAACAACAGCCAACTTAACACACATTTCCTTTGCAACACAACGTAGTGCATATGCAACTGTACAGAATATCATGGTATTCAGAATGAAACAACCGGCAGACGTGGCAACAAAGACGATCTTCACCCTGTCCCAAAAATTCAGAAGGTATCCCCAAGGCCAAAGTTCAACTTGATCAGATCCTCCTTCATCAATAACACAATAGTAAAATAACGAACAGCGTCGGAGAGGCATATCCAAACGAAAAAATTTGGTAACTTGTCCTTCTGTGGCGATGTCGAAATAATTCCACAAATGGATTAGAGCAAGGAACCACGACCCAAGGGATACTACAATGTAGGATATGTTAAAACCTTTGCATGTTGAAGAGTAACTTTGTGTACACTCCAGTAAAATTAACACTTTCGATTTATTCAACCAAAAAGTTTTCAATATGATTAGCGCACACACCAAAGTCGCGAGGTTGGAAATGACGTCGAATAGGTTGCTCACAAATGAAGAATATTTTCTTGGAAGGCAAATGTATAAAATTTCCGCGTAAATCATTGTCAGATGAAGAGTGAGACTAAGGAATGATCGAAAAAAGGAGGTTCGCAGTTCATATTTGTTAGTGATATCACTGTAATAAACTTTGAAAGGAATAAGGTAGAAATGACCAAAAGTTATGAGAAGGTTATGGAAACAGTTGGAAACTGAGCCGTTGGGTGTATCACATTTAACTTGAGTGGGTAAGTTGAATTTAAAACAGGAAAGTTTTTCTTTATTTTTCTTGTTTTTCATTTTGCAGAAACTAATTGATGTAAATTTAAATCGCGAAGTATCTTTAATATCCTTTGTAAAAGATAATCAGACACACTAACTGTAAGAGCGAGATAAACGGATAGAATTAAGCAAACGACTGGGCAATTAATTTGTCGAACGGATTGTCAAAACAATCAATCGATATCGCAGGTATGTTTGCTCTACAAGTAATGGATTTACTTTAATTAGTTTAGCAAACATGTTACTAGGAAACAACACCTATAACGTGTTATCAAATCTTGTCTAAACATCCAGTGCATTACACAACGTTACTGGCCAAATTTTTTTGACGTGGACAAATTCCGAAACAAAGATTATTCTGAAATACCTTATTTGAGAACACGTCTAGTCCACGCCCAACTTTTCAAGTAATACCAGTTCGAAAAAGTATTTTCCATAAAGCCATTTATTGTCTTGCTCACTCTTTTATCCACAAGCCTTAATCATTTTCTTCCACAAACGACGAAAAATAGAGTCCTCTGCAGGCAGTACCTTAGCACCGTTGCAAGTCTATCTCTCCCAACATAAAACACAGATCCTGTTCTAATTCCAACGTTCGGACAAGATCGCATAACTCTCTTAAACCATTGATCTCTTAAATACTCGTCTTGTCTCCACCACTTTTCTCAAATCCTTTTCGAGCGAAGCATAACCCAACTAGAGGATTCTAGACAGGCAGCCATGTACAGCAATGTGGTGAGAGAAACGAAGCACAAAGCAAACAATATTGAAGCAGGAATGTCTTTCACCGCAATCAAAGCGTACAGAAAAGTAATGAAAACAACACTTCCAAACACCTGAACTATGGGAAGCGCATACATTTGGAGAGTCTGGTTGTGTAAAGAAGTAACTAACTGCGCACATCTATACATCTTCAAATTCCGTTGGTATTCAAATTTCCAAATAATTTGTGGGCAACGTTTAAAACGATTGAAATAACGACACCTCTGAATAATAATTTGGAATAGGTCGTTGATATACTCCGTCATGTACATGGATACTGTGTAGGAAACACCACTTGAGATAATACCAACGGAAATGAAATACAATTCAGCAAAGTAAGCAAACACGCTCCGCAATGGCGTATCACACACCTGGGATTCTGGAGTGAGGAATGCATTGATTGGACTGAGACAAGGTCGTAAGAAAAAGACGATGGGGTATACCACGGGTGTGACGAAAGTCAAACAGATTGTCAATATTGTGGTCATGGTGTTGCCCCAACTGCGACTGTAATTTTTCTTGGGGTTGACTCCACGGACGTAGCGATTGGTTCCATTAATCAAATTGCAGATATCCACCCTTGAAGCGTGTTTGTAGTTGAAATTGAACCATGTCCCAGCAGCGGTCGGTTGCATTGCGAATAGTAAAAGCATTGTTGAAGCCACGTCGATGTCACCACTTGTCATGATTTTCAACAATTTAAGTCCTAGAAGTGCGGCATATGTTGACATGGCACTTCTGTGAATACGCCAATTCCTGTCCCGCGAACTTGTATGCGAAATAGGGACTAATGTTTCGTTGGCACTGCTCCATAAAAATGGGGAGAGATGAAATAATGAAGCGACTTTAACGTGAAGCTTAAGCCCGTATAGGGGTACCATTTTGAAATTGGAAAAAAAAAAATTTGCTCAGCCTAAAGCAATGAGGTCTCAGTCACATACTAGTTTCAGCATCAAGGTTTCCGTTGTCAAAATCAAGGAAGGCGTTTATTGGGTTAGGCGAAACTATTTGTAAGGTAAATTTCCGATGAAACATGGGTTTCTAAATCCAAAAACATGTACTTGCACGAAATTGGCGTTAACAATTTATTTTTCAAATACAGAGCTGACACTAAAATCATCGAAAATATTTTGCCTGGATCATTATCATGCAATAGAAACGTTGGTTTGAAATCCTTTAAATTTTATGTAGATGAAGTTATAAGCAGAGAACATGCCATCTGATTAATGTTACTGAACTTACTCCGCAGTTTGTTGATTTTAAAATGTATGTTTTTCTGAACCAAAACTTCTCGATCGTTTCAATTCCAAGTTGTAATTGATTATCGCTTTGGGTCCTTCCCTACTTACTTTGACGAATTAAAGCACACTCGAAACCCTATAAAGCTTTTGACAGGAGTGGTGTTTGCTTGCCAACTGTAGGTGAGTAAAAGTCAAGGCTGAGTGATTTTAGATATATATTTTGATTTAATTCCAAGGAGACCTTGTGGTGAGAGTCAGAGGTTAATTGTCAGGAACCAAAATCAAAATCCCGTTAAAACCAAAAGCATACGCCAATTGATCGGTAACAGAACAGGTTACAAACATAAAAACTGAAGGTGAAACATTCAGCTTTTAGTTACTGCTTATTCTTAGTACAGGTGCAAAATCATTTCTAACTTCATCATTGCACTATCACGTCAGTCAAAATTTTAAAAAACTGGATTACATCAGACTTGACTGACTGCCAGTCACTAGTCACTCTAATTATTTGTAACATATAAAGACCCGAGTGTGTTGAAATAGCACTGTGCGACGTAGACGACGACAGACTCCCTGCATCAGTGAAATGATGATGGAGTAAGTACTTAGCAGTAATTCCAAACATCTCGACAATTAAATTTACATAAACTCACCAACAGTTTGAGTCGGATTGAATTTACTTTTTAAGTTTAAATAAAAAATGTCAGGGTTTTGAATCATACCAACCCAACAAATCTAATCTAAATAGACGAAATTATTTAAATAAAGTTATGTATTTTACAAACCGTCTTACTCATTATTTGGGATATGATTTTTGTCCCGAATTCTTAATTGCATTATCTTCATTCCATTTGGGTATGCTTTGTGAGCGTCTTAAAATAATTCTTCAATCTGTATTCCATTGTCCCTATATTATATTTACTACATGAGCAACATTATTAGAACTATTATGTCCTAACTTAAATAAAAACTTTCTTTATGTTGTGGGATGAACAGCATGCCTTGCCACTAATTTTAGTTGATTATTGTAAAATTAGATGAACCATAGTTAGGTATTATTTTGTTTGTAATACCAGCCGGAGTAGAAGTAGGTTAGGGTATTTTTGTAGTTAAGCCACGGCTCTACACTGGTAGAGCCTGGCTCTTCGGCTGCAGAGCCTTCTCGTTAGATTAGTAGTAGCGCCATCAGCGGCCAATTCTAGATGTAAAACCATTCCTGTTCGTTGTGTTCCTTTCATGTATGTGGTATGAAGTAGATTTAGTATTAGATTCTTGTATCCTTTTAATGGTTAAATCTTAGTTCAAGTTAATAAGGTAAAGACAGATTGTTCTAGAAAGACGAGGCGAAGCTGGGTTGCTAGGGACGCGGTTCTCTTCTTTTCTTTAGTCTGGGCTCAGAGCTCGAACCATTTAGTTCTCCCAGTTCGCTCGCTCGTCCGTCAGCAAGGATGTGAAATCAATTTGAGATACAGTTGACTCTCGTTATAGTAAACCCTCAAGGGCGACAGCAAATGTGTTTATTATAAGTGTAGTTTAGTACAGCTATAATAAACTTGTTTACTATAAGCTTATAAC
>JAHZMX010004788.1:0-15067 GCA_027743895.1 Seira musarum
AAGACGAAATTCTCGTGCTACGACCGATAGTAATATTTTGTCACGTTCGTTCCTGTCTCGCCCTTTATTGTAGCTTTGTACATCGAAGGCAAAAACATATTCCATTTAATTTCAGCAATGAAAAGCGCAAATGGAATCTTCGCAATCAATCGAATCCTCTGAGTTATCAAGTTCATAATTCAGAGCTGAAGAAATTTAGTGTTCAATGTCGCAACATTTTCATTCAATGTTGAATATGTTTCTAGGAGTCTTAAGACATGTGGAATGGAACCAAAATGTGGAAATTGAAAATCCTGGGAGTCAATGTGTCATCGAACAATGATATTAGTTAATTACTTTTAGAATAAACTGTTCGCAGTGCATTTAGTGAGTCCCAAGGCATGCGAGATGTGGAACAAAATGCGGAACATGAAAATCTTGGGCGTGAATATGAGTCGTGGAGTAATTGTTTCTACAATAATTCGTTCATAACTACTGGTTTGTAAAAATTTCATAATAAATAACTTTCAATTTAAATTCGTCCGGAAAAGTAATTTTTGTATTAAAACATCGTTGAGTCATCAAAATAATTTTCCATACATTCGTACTATACAATGTTAGTCACATCACAATTTAAATCCAGACGTAAAGTGGTCTAAACATTTTAATCGTTACCGTTACCGTAACCATGAGGTTAGCCAACGACTTAATTCTCTGGAGCAAACTAAAACTCATGGCAAGAACCAATTTTCAAAGTTGCGTTGATATTACTCAAATTCAAATCATATTTGATGAAAATAACTGCAATAAAAAATAATTGTGGAATATATCCATTAATTAAGGAAGGTGATCACAACCAGAAAAAACAAACTGATGTAGGCTGCTTGGTATGTGCGCTTAAAGGTTGCACTTTGTTCTGTTAGAAAATTTAATTTAATCTCAACATACAATTCCTTCATGATAATTTCACCATTTCTCTTAACACAAGCATTAGCAAATTGGGTATCTGCTAGAAATTTATATCCCCATGATGCCACACACTCGAATTTGGACAACGAAGTAAATATAAATAAACTTAAATTTTTAACACATAAATAATTACCGTCACACTCCTGTACAATGCAATGCAATGGTTCAACAGAAGCATACTTTATTTAAATGCTAAATAAAGAGAAAAATCCATAGTTGATAAAATTTGATCTAAAGTATTTATGCTGCATATACCAAGATATTTTAACTCCACTGTAGTGTAAAGGAAAGCTAATAATCAAGAAAGGCGAAAAACGACAAAATAGTTCTCTTTTAAATTCTCTGCACATAAATAGATCTGATTGATTTCGGATCAATTTGACTGATTTTAAAAACACTGAAAGTTTGTAAATAAATTAGACTAATTCAATAATGCCTTAACTGTCTCTAGCGGGAATTTTGAATTGCTATTTGTAAGTGTGAATCGACTGAAGTGTCTAGTAGTTTTCTGAAGTTTTAACAGACTCAATGACCACGCAAAGTCAAGTTTCAGTAGAGAACTAGATTTGGAAACTAAATAAAGAAATTTGTAATTGGTTGAGCCAGTTCATGACTCAAGTTTACACAAAACTAAACCCCCAATTTTCATCTATGGAATTCTAGTATAACTCCCAATCAGACATGATCTAATTGTAAGATAAAGAACTTGGCATGCTGTCTAACGACAATAAATGTGATCACGATAATATAAATTCTGGTGACATATCCGGGCTGAAATCGTGTGATTAATTATCTTTTTAAGTTACACAATTGACATTTCGGCGCTTCTTCTTCACAGCCAATACAATAAAAGCAGCAAGTATTTCTGCGAATTATCATGGAAGAATAACACATTTCAATGGGTGACACGGTCATGAGTGAAAAGCTCTCGTAAACCATTACACCGTTGCAATTTTCTCCTACCTCTTTTCGACTTGGTTTGTGCAACTAAAAATATTTAATATTACGCCTTTTTTGTTTCACAGAGAACATAAAAGGGTTTAGAAATTGTCCAGCATATGAAAAATCGAGTGCACGCGGGACGAATGCGGATCTCATTATGAAACGAAGTTGATTGGTATTTATTAGATTAATATAGGTCTTGTAGGTGAATTACTTGGTCACTTTTGTAGGCTTGCCAATTTATTAACATCATTTACCATAATTTCTTTATGGTCAGCAATATGGATGGGACGAGAAAATCTACCGAGTCGAGGCAGGCTCGTGCAGATGTGATTTTCGAAAAAAAAATTGCAAGCCGAGCTTTCGAGCAGTGATTTCATTAATTTTTGCATAACTGGCGGCAAAACAAGGTAAACAAATTAAAGGGCGTAATAAAAAGGATGAAGTTGTGATTTAAAACTACCGGAAATTCATTTTTATCTGCACACCAGACACCAATTGAATTTGTAAACCAAATCTATTTCTGAAAAAATGCGATTTTCTTTGATGTTATCTTGGAAAAACGATTAAATTTGCTCGGTTTTTTTAAACGATTTGGGCTCGGTCGAGCCGAGCGCTCAAACTCGACTCGATACCGAGCAATCTCCAAATTCGAGTGCTCGTCCATTCCATCTCAGCTTAGAATTTCTGTAACGACTTCATTCGAAGACAGTAATGATTCCAATAGAAACTAACATTGCGGTTTAACTTTTTCCAGTTCATCAGTAGCAACGCAAAAGACTGTCCATTCTTGTTCAAGCTGATTCCTAAATCCTCGTCTTCATATAAATTTGAATTAGCAATAAAATGAATTAGTGTTTATTTATTTAATTTTTACCATCTTTGAGTTCCTTAATCTGACTCGTTTATTCTACGCAACGGAGGATCTTTTGTGCGTTTTGAGGATTGATAATGCTTAATCGTAGCAGTGTGTACACATGCCTGAAAACTTGATATGAACGGTAGGTTTAATGACTAAAAAACGATGTTGTTTTTTTTACATTTTCCACTTTCGATTTGGAACTCGGGTCTCAATCAGAAAATTGGATAGGCGACAGTACAGAGAACGCAGCGTTCATCAAAAATCCATTTGGCTACAGGTCGAGAATTTCTCCAGTCGGAAAATTTGGTGATTTTAATTTGAATAATCAATTTGACAAGGGAACCGCCCCAACTGTACCCCCTAACAGCATATAAGAGACACACAGTCTAGATCAGTTTTTTACACTGATAACGATTCTGTTTTCCGTTTACTGTAAAAATATTAGAGTAATTTTTAAATTTAACTTTTTCACGCTTCTGGTATACATTACAATACCAAAGGCTGGCATAGGAAATATTTGGATCAACACCAGAATAAAAATCGGCCAGCATCAGCGAATATCACTGTGCAATCAAGGCATTTACCGACCTTCCCTACTATCTACTACGTATTAATATTTTGCGTACGATGAATATTTTGCAATCTGATGTCAATCTGTAACTAAAGTTATGCAAATTCTGACAGGCGGATTCGTAAGTAGGAAAAAAAAGCTGATCAAGATGACATATCCGTTATATGGGATTAGGGGGTACAGTTGGGGCGGTTCCCATGTGAGTCCCATTGAGTAATTGAAGTATATTAATCACATTATTTAAAGACAAAGCGAATCAAGCGATACAAAAGTCATTGCTATTGGATATGGAAGAGTCCTCCATTCGCCTGAATTAAGGTATTAATTGGAAATGCTTCCATACTTCATGACTTTTTAATGACCCGATTCTCAATGCAATGTGCATGTCGAAACAAGTTGTAAATTTTTAAATTCGATCTTTACGATTAGTACACTATTTAAATTAATTTTCTAATAAATATAAACATTAAATTAAGGCCGCGCAATTTCTAGTTACGGAACCATCATAGTTACAAATAGTTGCTTGCGATTCCGAGTTAGCGACTAGCAACTTCTTCTTAATGACCCGGAAACATAAACCTTTTTATTTTCTTAGCGTTGATCGGCTTTAGTCTTTTCTGATTCAATTAGCTAGAAAAGTGTTTGATTTAGAAATTATTATAAAGTTCCTAGTCGAATTCGGCAGAAATTGATTGAACTTACCTGTGTTAGTAGGCCATTTTTAGTTCAAAATTCAAGGAAAATCAGGCGTTTTATATAATTACTTTCTTCAACTAACATACGAATTACAAAATCCTTAAAGTCATTGGAAATAACCGGGGATTAATTGCCCTCTATCACTTTTGTATGGACACGAATTTGTGCAGCATTGGTACAGGATGTCATGTTCCTAAAGATGTGCAAACATTTTGCATGAAATGTTAGGCATTTTTCTAGCTTTAGGATGATTCAATCGAAATTTTGCTTTTTACAGTTCACAGATATGTCCTTCAGGTTAAAGTTACTAAAGTTTCAAAAAAATTCCAAAGTTGGTTTGGCAGAATTTGACTGAACAGTGCTGGTTGGGAATTTTCAGTTCAAATGCAAGGAAAATCTTACGTTTGATATGGTTACTTTGTTCAACTAACAAGGGAACCACCCCAACTGTGCCCTTAACCATATATAACATATATGTCACCTTGATCTGCTTTCTTTACTGACTACGAACCCGCTTTCAGTTTACTGCAAAAATATCAGAGTGATAGATAATTACGTTAGGTTAGGTTATCCGAATTTATGTAACATTGGATAGAAATTGACATCAGTTTGCAAAATCTTCAATGAGCGGATAATAAACTCACAATTAGGCCCCGCGTATCGATTCGGAATGTTATGACATTACTCGCTATATGTCAGTAAAATATTCTTAGCGGAATGCTGACATTCCGATAACATCCGATAAGGGTGATTTTGTTGACTTTGAGCAGCGCGAAATTTTAAAACGCTTTGAATTTAAAATCTTTTAGTTAAGTTTCATGCATCATTGTTCGTAAAATACATACAGAACAAGTTAATGACATACCGATAACATTTTTAAGGATAATGTCATTAATAATTTCCATTTATCGATGTGTTAGTCATTACCGATACACGAGGCCTACTCACAATGTAGGCTGTGGGGAAGGTCGGTAAATGGTTTCATGGTGGACTGATATTGTCTATGCTTGGCGATTTTTATTCTGGTGTTGATCCTGATATTTCGAGTCCTAGGCCATGGAATTGTGATGCGTACCAGAAGCATGAAAAAATTAAATTAAAAATTACTCCAATATTTTTACAGTAAACCAAAACCAGATTCGTAATCAGTGTGAGAAACTGATCTAGATCGTGTGTATAGTATATGCTGTTAGGGGGTTCCCTTGTAAAAATTACAAAATCCTCAAGGTCATTGGAAATTGCCGACCCTGAAAAAAGTTTGCTGAATAAATATAAATTTTCAAAAATAGCAATGTTTCGAAGTGAAATAGCACAGCAGCATTTGTTTCAGGAAAAAAATGGTTTATGCAATAAAAATTACATTAAAAAATGTTTGCTGAGCCACTCATTTGTTATTTTATTTAAATGTTAGCCCAGCTAAACCTCAAGCCCATTTGTCCGCTGCAGCTGTGTCAGAATACAAGTCAGATGCGTATTATGTGAGAGACTGGTGCATTAAAAATAATAAAATTGGCGTTAAATGTTATACTTTCGCTGAAGTGAAATACTACAAGTTACTCTAAATCGGTCAATACTGTTTTTAACATGGAATCTTTTCCTGCTTAAATTGCGTCAAGAAGCATCATCTGCTTGATGACGTTGATCTTTGGTTTTTCTCATTTTCATTTAAGTTGATTATAGTGAAGTACACAGCACATAACGTAAGGCAGCGTCTGGTATTTCAAATTTCATTCACTTTTTTCCGTATTTTCAATTTTTCTTGATAAAGTGATCATCCAGTGAATAATAAATATGTCGCAAACAATTACCCGTTTATGATTTAGTTGCAAGTTAACGAGTATTTAGTATTTCCAGCTGATTATCGCAATTAGCGTACAAAATCTCTGTAAAATGTCAGCAAGGCACACCTAGTTTTTAGGATGAAAAATTAAATAGATTCACTCAATGCAGCGGGGATTTTTTCCGCTTTGTAATACGGCGTTTGAATCGATCTGAAATCTAAAAACTTACGGTGGAACAGAATTCCTGGTGATGAATTTGGATGCGCCTCTGCTGACCAATTTCGAAAAATCTTTTTATTCCGATAATCAAGCTGAACGACAGATATGGAAACCCAGTGTTCATTTCAAGATTACTTCTTTCCAGATGAAATTTCACAAGTCCAATAATACAAATTGATTGGAAAATAATGATTAATCTGAAAGTAACATTTGAAAACGTTAAGAATGTGGTTGATCTAGGCATTTAAACTGCGCGCTTTGTCAGCCTCCTGTCCTGTCATCTTTTGTCTGTCACATATGTGCGAATAAAAAAAGCGAACAAACAGATGTCGTAGAGAAGATACACTCCTTACCTCCATCTTATCGAAATCATATAACTACAAAAGTTTGAATTTAATACAGCTTTTTAGTCTCCATTCTCTGACATCTAACAATATGACTAGTAATCCATTTAAAATTAATGCTACCAATCAGTAAGGGAATTGTGCTCATCATCATAAGCTTTATATACCGTGAGTAAAAACGGGAGTAATATAATTTCTTACCGGTCCACAGCTGCAGCAGTAACATCCAGAGCATAACACCGACCGCTACCCCACAACTCCAACCACGTCACATAATTTTATTACGTAGCTGACGTCATCAGCAGAGTATTGATTTCGATTGGGTTGTCTGTCCGTCTGTGTGTATGTCTGTCCAGATAATAACTTTCAAAAGAGGTCACCGATTGAGTTCAAATTTGGAACAAAGCTTCTTGGCGTACTGGGGAAGACACCTATTTCTTTTCAGCGAAATCGGTTAAGAAATAACGGCAAGGTCAAAGGTCGAAATTTTTTTTTGCATTACGCATATGTTAGTTAGTTAGTTAGCTTTTATTTGACCATGTATATTTTGCATCACAAACGGTCAATACAATTATATTTAGTGGATATTATTTGTATTTTTTTATACAACTTAATTACTTAACACCTAACTTATTTAAACTAGTACTACATGCTACGCCTAATTAATTTTTTTGACTTCTGGAGGGTTCTTGCTTTTAAGATTTGCAGAGCACCATACCATAAAATATGATTTCATAAGATTCATATTTTTTGCAGCAAAACGTCTCTGTTAACGAGGTCCGTGCCCAACAGGTGTATCCCCCGCTCTTTTTTATAATGCTCACATTCATGTATAATATGATATAAATCTTCGATCTGACCTTTGTTACAGAAGATACAAGTACTATAATTATTACTACGCTTTCCATTTAGTTTTGCTGATTTCCCCTCAAAAGTGATATAATTTAGGTTAGTCCTAGCCTGGAACATATATCTTTTCAGGCTAAAGTCTATGTCACTATTTAGATATTTCCCAGCTTTGTACTTGTGTTTAACCTGTTTGTACTCGTGGAATCTAGANCGTGGAATCTAGAAGCCAGCATTGCTCTGGTTATTTGATTTTTTGTATTTAACTGATCTTTCAGGGTTAGTGCTTTTATGACAGGCAAGTTGATGTACTTCCTAAGACTTTCTCCTGCCGGTATACCCTTATCGTTTAAGAATTTACTAGTTTGCGTTACCCAATTGTACTTATCATTCATCTTATTTTGAAATCTAACCAGCATTTTGTAGCAACCGTAGACTAAACTATTTTTATCTTTCTTACTGATTCTAAGAATAAACTTTAGAAGATTGCTTCAATATGCATTTTCGATAAATTTAAAATTTGTTTCTATTAAAATCATCCATCGCGGCGTTTCAAATGGCAGTAAGAAAAGTGTACGTAAAAAATAGAGCTGGAGATTAATAATTTTCTCAATTTGATTAATTCCCCATACTACTGATGAGTAAAATACAATCGATCTTATCAGAGTCTCAAAAAGTTTTTGCTGCGCGTAAAAAGTACTTATTCGAGCCCTTTTCATAATTCCTAATAATTTTGAGACTGCAGCTTTTGCTTTGTTAATAAAATGGTCTGCTGCATAGTTAAAGCTTGCGTTGTACTGGAAAGGGACGCCAAGATGTGTGTAACTTTTTACTTCCTCAATAGTCTCGTGTCCCCATTTCCAGGTAAATTTTCATTACGCATATGGTTTTTAAGAGCTCATTCGAAAGAGCTTGAAAAAATGAATATGAGTAAGGCTGTTACTTTAAAATTTGGAAATTTTTTAACCGTGGAACATCTCGTTCGACAGGTCTCTTCAAGCTCTTGTCATTCAAACATGTTGTAATGCTTTTCATGCGCAAAAGTCGTGGGTTCAAATGCAAGGAGCTACTTTCTTTGACAGTCTATGGAACTTCGCAGATATTAAAACAGTATTCTGAGAACTGCTCTCTAGCCGTTAACTCTGTCTAGCTACGTCGTTCTTGCTGCTTAACAGCTTTATTCATGTTGACGTTGTGACTGTCTACAGAAATTTATGTAGTTTAAAAAATGTTTCACTGACAGCAGGACATAAATAAATAGATCGTGCCATGTCGCATGAATTATTTAGCAAAACTATATGACGTTTTCTAATAATTTCTTCAACTTGTCTTTGACTAGAAGTTGTCATTGTCTCGAAATAATTGATCGACCTTAGACATCGCTGACTTTTAAATATCCAGATGTTTTCAAATTGGCTAAACTAACTTAATTTCTAATGAAATATGCTGAAAACTGGACGAATAGCTGTAAAATATTCAACCTTTTCCCCTTAACTTTACAAGAAAATCAACTAATTTTAAACGGAAGAAAATATCTTCCTTGTACGCATTACTTTTCCTGGTCACGTGAATCTGGGACAAGCCGTTCAGCTTCTGAATCAAGTTACCTTGAGTACTGAAAATTAAGTCCGTTGATGCTGATGTGTCGGATGAATTAGCTTGAAAAGAAAGCCACGTAATTGCATACATACTTGCATGATTACATATCAATCCACATAAGGTGCTCATTTAGCGTTTAACAAATCATTGAACAAGTATCACAAGCCTAAAAGTCACCAAAAATATACTCAACGCTCTCTAGATACATTAACTGTTCGGTATCCAAAATTCCAACGGTAAAAATAAGTTTGAAAATCTTTTGTAAATATTACTAATCTGTTTTACTTATAAGTACATTGATATTTATGCACCTGTCGTAGTTGGGTTTAGCCGCTGCTTCTTACTTCCGACCTCGTCGAGTTTATAATTGCAATATCAGATGCTCTCGTGCCCGTCATGCGATTTTCATTAGCTCATATAGGATTGTAAACGATGATCTTATCAAAAAGCATTTTGCAATCTCTCGCCAAATGACAATAATGCAAAATATCTCTTGCAATCTTTTCTTAAAAAATCGAAATGGAAGTAACTGATTTTCTTTAAGCTTTCAAACAACTTATTACTTAAATCAATTACCTCACTATGCATTTAGAGCAGTGGCAACGACTCCCCCACTATATAATTCATAAGAACTTCAGAACCAGATATTCTACATTGTTTTGACATGAAAGAAATTTCCAGGTTTTTTTTTGGTTGTATTTTTTTTCTGGTTTCCTGATCAGCATATCAGTGAAACTTTGTTGAGGCGAGACAATGGGGACAGGAACTTATTCTGTCTCCTAATCATATTTTCAATTATCGATTAATATCGGAAATTGCTTGTTAGAAGCAAATAAAGTAAGACGCAAGCGACTTACAATAAAGTTGACTCTACAAAATTCATTGAATCAAATATTATTACTTGGTTTTGTCGTATCAAATCCGCCATTGTACCCGAATTCACCAAAATTGTGAAAAGATAGCTTAAATCGCTTAAAAAGTTGTATCAATCAAATAAATCTGAATATTTTTGTACACGTTGAACCGATTGTATAAATAATTAATCTGCCTAAAATTTTTATTTCACTTTTTCATCATCACTCACAGTGCCTAGTGTCCGTTGTAAAAATTCCAATGGTGAAAGAAGAAGTTTGAAAAAAATTATATATTTTAATCTTTTTTAAAATATTAACATTAATACATCTTTATACCTGCTTGACCGATGCCCAGAATTTACATTTGCACCAGGCGCCTGGCCTGCAGGCCAAGATTCATCAGAAAAACTATTTCGAATTCGAACAAGAACAACGTTCAATTGTTAAATTATTCTGAATAAAGTCGACTACATATTTAACGACGCACAATTGATCCGATGTGAAAAACGAGTTTTTAGGACACTACAGATCGTAGGTCGTAATAAAAGCATTATGGTTGAAAAACAGTAAGCGTGGCAATATTGTCTAATCGAGACTGTTGGTACCTTTAAGATCATTTTGCTTGAGCAAAGCAACCCGGATGAGTAATTTGAATTCCCACCGGCAAGGCGACCACCGTAAAGGCCTAAACGCATATAACAGATATAATGTAATTGCAATTCACTGTAATCTTAATTCATTTTCATTCATTCATTTAACACAACAATGTCTTTTATATAGTGATTGTCTAACAAGTAAACTATTTCAACGGCTAATCGAGATTCTCAACGGAATCAGTGGAAATATATCAATTCAGCTACGCTAAAAATGATGGTGGCACTCACTTGCCCGTCTGAGCCTTCCTGGAATTTTAAAGTTTAAAAAGATTTTCTTAAATGCAAGGTTTAATGTCATTGAATGCCCCAGCACACTGACCACGGTAAAAAAATAAACTGTGTGGCCAACTTAAAGTTAACAATTTATGCAAAATTAAGCCTTTTGTATGTTTTTTATAGCATTACATTGTCAATTTTTTATCATGGTGAATTTACCCATAAATTCAATGGAATTATTCATAGCGCATAAAAAAATCTTTTTAACCTTTAAAATTCCAGGGAGGCTCACACGGCCAAACGAGTGATACCATCGTTTTCAGCGTAGTCAAATTGATATATTTCGACTGATTCCGTTGAGAATCTCTATTAGTCGTTGAAACAGGTTACTTGTAAGTGATGCAATGTCTGGTCTAAAATTTACAATGAAAAACAATTCCATAATTTTAAAGACAACCCGAAAGCGGATTCGAAACCACTGTGAAAAATTGGTTTGGATGCAAACCTCCTAAACGCGATTGACGTAAGGGTACACTCGGACATGTTCCCTTGTGAGTATATCAATTTTGATCTGGTGTTGGTACATAATAGAGACTTGAAAAATACTTTGGGTTCAATTCAAAACCTAAGACGTTCGTACTTGAATGGTTCATGTCAGTCTAACAACCTAGGAAAAAAGAGTTCTTCGCGTATGGGAGAGTGTGAGGAATGCGAATGGTCACTTTCTGTCAGAAAATCCAGTTGAAAACGAAATAAAACACAAACGAATATTTTGCCAACTCTTTACAAAATCCAATGAAACTTCTATTACTATTTAATCAAATAATTTATCCTATGTGTAACCACGATTAATTTCATCCACCTATCTGTCACATAAAATAATATTCTAGAACGGTTCAAACATTAACTCGGCATCTTCTATAGGTGCAATCTAACAATGGATGTGATCATATCAAAATCACAATGGTCATAACTTGTTTTACTCGAGTACCATCACATATAAATCTAATTTCTCTTCATTCTGACTTGTTCTGTGTTGAGCTTATTTCGGTTACCTAAATAGCATTTCCACCCCACTTAATCTTTCGAATGAAACCTGGAAAGCAAATATTTTTATAAGGAGAGGAAAAAAATAATTAAGTTCCTTGGGAGAGAAAGAAATTTCTTTCGTTTGGGTTACGTAACAACAAGCGATATTTTGTGGCTCATGACAAACGTAAAATATTAGAAAATCGCAAATTAATAGAAATGGGAAGACTACATATTATGGTAAGTTAAGATAAAGATGCGATTTGACGTCGTGAGAGGAAAACGAACGAAATGCTCAAGAGCTCAACGTCCGCTTCCGACACAATACTGGCAGCCAGTATTTAATAACGTACAGGTTCCTGTATGGTGTGTTTTGTATATAAAATTTCGGAAGAAGTATATTAATGTCTTGCCATAACAGTGCAGTGGTAGTAGTCGCATTTGACTGAATAAAAAATGTTTCACTTCTCTTTCAATTATAATTAGATCCATTCAATGCAGCGGGAATATTTTATTCTCTGTACTTTATTCACATATTGGTATGATGAAAATGATTTATATTCTGACCGTATTATATGAATGTATAACTTTTATGATAGGATTAACCTCGGCATAAAAATATACCGCGTTGCCAACGTCCTGTTTCATCATTTTCACTCAATAAAACTAATTCATTGTTACATTTGCCCGTGTTTGGTAGTACAGCTCCTTCAATAAATTTTGACACTTTCATTTGCAACAATTGTTTGAATGCTTTTAAAGTTATCTTTCAAATATAACATTACTTGTCAAATCCACAACTTCCAGCTGTTATTTGTGTCATTAACTGTGGAAAATTATCTATCAAATGTGTAATTTCTTATTTGGTAGGAGGTTGATTATGAACAGGAAGTGAGCGTGTGGAATACATAACAGATCGTAATAAGAATTGCTTTATATTTCTGATTTTAAAAATATTGACATATTAAAATTAAATCCAATTGCGAAATATCTCTAGTAATTTGATAACGGATTTTAAACCAGCGTTTAAAACTGACCTGGATTACGATATACATGTGACTGGGGTTTTCAGTTCGGGGGGTTCCCTTGACTGCTGAAACGAATTATCGAATGTTTAAAATTGATAATAACGAACTAACTTCCAATCCAAGCTAATTTATGCTGACAGACTCAATATGCTCACCTTTATTTCAATGACATTAAATCGATACTTCAAGAAGACATATACCTGTAGCTCAATAGCATTCGATGACTATGTCAAAACTGCAGGACAGCGTTCCAGTATTTGTTGAGCGAATCACCAAATTGATGAGTAAAATTTATGCTAACTGCTGCGATTGAATAACTTAAAACTTTGATTATATTTGTAGACTGAAGCTAATCTTTTATGCGATTAACTTGAAAACAAAAAAATGAGCTAACAATAAAGCTTTTATTGTCTAATAAATCTAAATATAATGGCCAGTTTGGTCGCTCCCGCACGTTTCTGTTCACATCGCGGAATTACTCGTGTACCAGATTAGCAAGACCTTCATAATTTGAAGTTGTATACACCGCAACGAGTTAATATTAGGAAATTACTACATAAGTGATGTCAAGAAAATCCATTGAGAAAATGAGCTTACTGTGATCCGCCACGCATACATGAATTAGAATTTGCATGGACGGAAATACAAACCTAGTTTGTTTCATGTCTCACGCATTATTTTCCAGCACTAGATTGAATAACTTAAAACTTTGATTATATTTGTAGACTGAAGCTAATCTTTTATGCGATTAACTTGAAAACAAAAAATGAGCTAACAATAAAGCTTTTATTGTCTATTAAATCTAAATATAATGACCAGTTTGGTCGCTTCCACACGTTTCTGTTCACATCGCGGAATTTCACACAAATCCAGATTAGCAAGACCTTCATAATTTGAGTTGTATACACCGCACCGAGTTAATATTACGAAATTACTACATGATGTGATGTCAAAAGAAATCCATTGAGAAAATGAGCTTATTGTGATCCGCCACGCATACATGAATTAGAATTTGCATGGACGGAAATACAAACCTAGTTTGTTTCATGTCTCACGCATTATTTTCCAGCACTACCCACCGTATTCTATTAATTTCATTCACTTGCACTTGGTTTCCCCGAAATCTTTTGAGTGTTAGTTCCGGATGCTCAACAAACAATGCTGACGTCGATATAATCGGAGGTTTACTAAATTCCAAATAGATTGATTACAAGGAGGACCCATAGCAAACTAAATTCCAAATAGATTGATTACAAGGAGGACCCATAGCAAAAACATTTTTTGGGATGGTGGATCTGTAGTCAGCAAGTAGAAATTTTAAAAGAATCTGTGGAAAAGATAAGCTCACTGGAAATTAACACAAAGTCGAGTGACATGACACTAAAGTCTAAACTTCTATGAATACGAGTAACTACTGTTCAAACGATTGTGACAAGGTCACTTTTAAAACATTGTACGCCTAAAGTAAAGACTAAAGTCAGTTTGAAAATCCTGAAAATTTATATTTATATAATCTTATCAGTTGAAACTGATATTAACAAACATTAATAAATAATTACAATTTGAGTTTGATCTTCACCCCAGATTTTTCAATTATAACGATGTTGGACAGTACGAATTATATCACAATAATTAATCGATCAACAACTAAATATTTACGATTGTAATCGACAATTTACTGCACTTGAAAACCCCACTGGAATACGATCTACAAAGCTATCAAATTCCAACGTTCTAAGGAATTGTCGGCGGAGCGCCGGATTCACGAAATTAATAAAAGAATATTAATATAGTTTTTAAATTAAATTAATGAAAACTGTCCTGTCAACATTTAACTGGTGCGGTCTTGGTTGGCCGCTGTTACATACTTTTGACAATGAAATGCAGTTTCATTCAACGTAAGATTGATTGCATCTTTTGGAAGAGATCTTGATTTGAGGCACGTAATTATATTGAAATTGAGCTTGCAAGGTGGCAATGAATCGTGTAATGTCGCAATTATTATTTTGTGGAATTCGCCACTGCTCTCTATTGATTCATTTGACCTTTGCAAAACAAAACGAAGGCAAATGAGTCGAAACTCGTATCAGACGACAAAATAGACGATATCACTTCACTACCATTTCAGCAAATTATGCGAGGTGCAGAAATGGAAATGAAATAAAAATGTCCTATTTTCGTCCGTCAGATTTCTTCATTTCATTGCCACACTTTCAAAATTCCTGATTAATTGTTTTGATTTGACAATTTTTATTGTTTATTTTAATTCCTATGATTTCACCATCATTTGACATCCATTATTAGCTTTACAATGTGTGCTTTGAAAATAAAATTGGAGCATAAAATGCATGAGTGTTTTAGGGCAAATTATGACCTCCTTTTTTAACGGTAAACAATCCAGGTATTGTGTATTGTATTCTACTTGTTGCGGAAAGGATTAACTGGTAATGTTACGCCCTCACAAGGGAAGGGCCCC
>JAHZMX010004789.1:0-11903 GCA_027743895.1 Seira musarum
CAACAGCATAAAAATTCAAAAAATTGGATGATGCTGTCGCATTTCTAAATGCAACAGCATAAATTAGGCTCTTTCACCCCACATTCCAGAATCCAACCTAATTTTATAACCGAGACTTGGGCAAAGTCGCCAAACGATTTCATTAAGCCCAGGCAGAAGCTTGCCGAATTGGATTAGATTGGATTGTAATCTAATTAATTTGCCAGAGAAACTGATTATTAAATAAATCTCATTAATAGTGTCGGTGGGGAATATCTCGTGCCCTAGTCATGTTCTTTCCCTATCAATCAATAAATGTGTGTATGAACTGATCGAGTGTCGATTCTCATGGACCAGTCCCAAAGTAAATGTCAAAGGACTTGAGTAGACTGTTGACAATACATATTATTTTGCAAGAAATTATGGAGTGCAGATACAGATTTAATACAATGTGATTTGTTATGAATTTTACTAAACCAAACTTAGATGATAAAAATTAGTTCATGTGCAATCTGTTTGAGAAGGATAGGGACACAGCGCGGCTTTAAATGTAGTTTGTTTGAAATGAACTCCAAAAGCGTATATCAGTTGTGTATCGAGAAAGAAAGATGACATAAACATTTACTGCGTCCTTCTATTTGTTAGTGCTTCTCTTCTGCTCATTTTTCCTAAACGCAAGACGATGAAAAAATTGGGAAATGAAATGAAATCAGATTTCAAGTTTTGTTGGCCTTGCGGTGATGGAAAGGAATAGGACTATGACAAACATTTTGACATTTTCTACTCTCTTAAACGAATTTGATCGTACTTATTGAAGCAGAAACCAAGCTATAGAACACATGCCAGCTAAATTGAGACCAGACCGGTTTCTCTCAGCTTTTGCAATTACGTAATTGAGGTCTGCTAGAGAAAGAAAGGAGCAAAGTGCGTCGGGAAACTGAACTCTCTAAACATAGATGCAATAATAAGGATGTGAACATGAAATTTTGAAATGAGTCACTGTGACACTTAATGGATTTCTTGAACTCTTGTTCGGGCTGAGTGGCCAAGCAATTTTATTATGAGTATTCCCAATTTCCCAAGCCTGGCGAGTTGGATTCCATCTGATTCTAATCAGATTGATTTGCAAGAGATATTAATAATTATGGAATGAATATCATTACTGCCCACCTTCTGTTTGGATATCTCATCCAGTCTTGCATTTTCCCCATCCTTCAAGATAATTAAATGGACGAAGGAAATGAAAAACAGATTTTAATTTTTGATTGGGGGAAACTGTTGCAGAAATCAAAGATGAACAAACCTTAAAGGTCAATATACATAAAATCACAAAATGCAAAAGAGAATTAACGGCCCCTCCACATGATGAAAATTGTGAGGATGATGACCTAAGTAGGTATTCCACGGTGGAGGCTGTTTGGAACTAAAAGTAGTCAAAAAGAAGATTAAGAAGTCAGCAGGAAAAGAAATCTGCTTGAAAGAAGACGAGGTAAAAAGAATTTTCAGCTTGCTTGAAGATTACAACCGCAGCAGGAGAGAAAAGCAGGAATGCATATGTGACACATATCATTCGCAACCTAAATGGAGCTTTAAGGAAAAATCTCAGAAAAAATATGCCCAGCAACATAAGTACATGAAGCAAAAATGGGAGGAAAATAATGAATCTGAGCCAAATTGTTTCTGTAATTATTTGTTTATGAAGTAAATCCATTTAGTTTTTTTGTATTCGGTTATTTTTAATGTCAATAGTATTGCACGTTTGCATAAAAGAAAATTAAAATCACTTCTAAGAATCACTTAAAGAAGTTCTAAGATTGCCATGGGTTTCTTGTCTGCAAATTAAATGAGAACCATTTTTTTAAAAACTGCGTTGGTGGTTAATGTTGGTGATAAAATTTTATTATTCAGCAGAAAGTATATGCTTTTAAATGTAGTGAAATCAAGTTCATTTCATTACACATGAAGTACAGTAAAATCCTAATCCTAACGAGTTTAATGGTTAAAGGTACTTATTGCAGAAATCAGAGCATAAATTAAATTCTAAATATCACCGTACAAAAAATTACTTTTCTCACACTCAATCTCAATATTTTTCTTCACTGTAGTAACTGTTACTGTCTTACTAGGGATGCTCATGAACTGATAGGCGAACTACGGTAAGTGAAATATCAAGTCTGGGGTAATTTGTAGCGTGGATTACGAATCCGGTGTCATCTTACCGTCAATGGCATTCCCTGAATTGTTTTTTGTAACGCAGTGTCAATTTATGTACAAACCAACACATTTTTACTGCCAGGATACCATTGTAGTAGCTAAATTGAAAGCTCCCGAGGTATTGAGCTAGATGGCTACTTTAAGCTTTTTTAAATCTTTTAAACTTTAAAGGCAAACGAGAGGGTTGCACTGTTTCAATGATATATTTTCGTACATGCTAGCCAATAAAACAGTTTACCATTCCCTCTGCTGTGGGTAAAGGCAACAACATTTTTTAAAAAATTGTAGTAACAATCGTGTCCAATGCTTTAAGAGCTTTCGATTGAGTTGCAACATAGGAATCCTGGTAGTAAAAATGTGTTGGTTTGTATGTAAATTGACACTGCGGTAGAAAAATCAATTCAGGTAATTCCATTGACGGTTAGATGACACCGGATTCGTAATCTACGCTACAAACCACCCCAGACTTGATATCTCACTTGTCGTAGTTCGCCTATCAGTTCATGAGGTTCCCTAGTTAGTATTGAAATTAGGTAGTTTAAATAAGAGTATCAGTCGCGAGAGCACTTTTTTTGGCAATATCATGATTGCTACTTGCTATAGCAATTCTAACTATTAGGTTTGCTACCAAATAGTAGAAGCCAACTTAATTTTTAAAAATATCCGAAACCTAATTTTTAAGTAAGCACTCTTTTCTCTCTCGTCAACGGATTGATTGTTTTAACGCGGATTTCTTGAGTGAATCCAATCTTCTTTAGGGCTCTGCGTTGAGTCAAATACATCAATTATATTTGAGATATATTTTTTTTTTAATTATACTGTTGACTTTGAGAAGATAGTGTTCCTGTATTTGGCATAGTAACATAGGTTTATAATGAGTTGTAGATCTTTCCAAAAGTAAACGAAACGGCCCAATACTAGTTCAAGTTTGGATTCTTCCTCTGATGGGTAGTAGTCGTAGGCCTGTTTAAAATCAAATAGAAATTGTATGAAATAGTCAATAGTGATTTCAGCGTTAATAGGTAACAAATTAAAGTATCTTACAAAAGAAGTATTCACAAGTCTAAATGGAATCCAACAGATGAAATGAATACGAACTATTGTGAGAGCCAATCGGGTAACTTCCATACTCAATTGTGTTGATGGTAAATTTCTATCAGACTCATCATTTTGTTCCGTGTTCCGAATTGCTCTGTTTTCAACTTCCCTAAAAAAATTTAATTGTCGTTGTGTTAAAAATAAGTTCAACTCGGCTAACGAGGTTAATTATTTATCGGGGTTAAATTTACAACCACTGATGATTTTGCCAAATCGTAAATATTAGTTCAAAATTGTCATGTGTAAATTTCCGCTATACCATGAGCACCCGTTTCTCATTTTATGAAACGAATATTTTTAATGAAATCATGTGCCTATGAAGTAATGGCAGTTTACATCTGATCATTTTGGACTAATACCTACGTTTTTACAAAATAATCAAAAGGTCTAATAAGTTTAATCTTGGGAAAAAGTAATTTTTCTTTATTTATGCAATTCTAAAGTGTAAATAAATAACACTACCTTTGCTGAAGTAGTTTTTTTGTCCTGTAAAAGTAATAAATTGTCGGCAAAATAGGAAGTAGAAATCCCGTAATAAATTCAAAGTAAATCTCCAAATCAATCCATTTATTCGTTAATGGTTCATTAAAACGTTCATATACCACATCCTGATCCTGAAAAATCAAATGATTAATTCAATAAAACACTGCGAAGTAAAAATTTATTTTAATTTCCACAAAATCTAATTACCAAAATGTAATAGTCATCGTAATCAGGATGAGGTTTCCAACGAATTTCCGATTCTGTATCCTCAAATGGAAAAACTGTGAAAGCTATCTCGCCAGTTATGAAAGAAATGAGAAGTAGGAAATAAATTGTGAAAGCAAGCTTGACGATGAAAGTAGGCAATTTGGACTCTGAAGATTGTGGTGTTGTCAGGGAGAGGTTGTGATAGTACCTTTTAAAAATACAAAAAAAAATTTGCTTGTACTTATTCCTTTCCTTAGAAATTACATGAATTTAGAGATTGTTTACCTTTCCCCGATAATAATTAACACAAGAGCTGCACTCAACCCAGCACAAATGCTTTCACCCAAGTGCGAAGGTTCTGGAATTTTCGAAGGTTCGTTATCACTTGGAAGAAAAACAAGTATGCTGCAATAACCGGATATCGCGTGAATTATCGATAGTAGAAAAATGTAACGATTCGATAATCTCTTCAGGTGTCTTGGTGAGAACAAGAAACGAAAGATGAAAGTTAAGTTCCCGAAAACACTGATTGTGTATGGTAATGCTAATAGAGTTTTCAGAGTAAATTGAACCATTTTGTTTCAGGTGAGTAATAAATGTCACTTAACTACTTCCTAAGAGGTTATGATACTTGAGACTATCGGCCAAATGTGATGAAAGCAGAGTTCTTTCACCTGTTTTTCATTAATACTATTCCAGCTTGATGTCTACAGATACAAACAAATTCCCTAAAGCTTCGCTACCTATCGATTTTCCCTAAAGCTCATACAAAAACGGAGACAACACAGTCTGTGCATGTGCATATGCTAACTTGTGCTTCAGAGTAGACCAACTCCAGTTTTTCTGTGCTAATGCACTTGCAGTCTGTCTGAAAAGGATCGATACACAGCGCAGCTTTAAATGTAGTACACGTGAAGTGAACTATAAAAGCATATATCACTATCTAGGCGAAAAAGAAGTTGATAAAAGCATTTACTGCGCCTTTCATTTTGCTTGGATTTCTCTTCTGCTCATTTTTACTCCTTTTTAAAAGGCAGAGTGATGAAAATANTGCAGTCTGTCTGAAAAGGATCGATACACAGCGCAGCTTTAAATGTAGTACACGTGAAGTGAACTATAAAAGCATATATCACTATCTAGGCGAAAAAGAAGTTGATGAAAGCATTTACTGCGCCTTTCATTTTGCTTGGATTTCTCTTCTGCTCATTTTTACTCCTTTTTAAAAGGCAGAGTGATGAAAATACTAAACCCTTTAACACTTGTGGACAAATGACAAAATTTGAATCATATAGCAAAAAATTCCCCAGGCCTTCCTGATTCTATTGATACCACTATTTTATCTTTAGGACGTAAGCCCTTCCAATGACAAAATGACTTTTGCATTGAGCTCGAGTTTGTGGGGTTCAACAACTTTTTTTACGAAAATTCCAGATATTGTGGATGTGCGAATTTGTATTTCCCAAAATGACACCCAGTAATAATCTAAAAATGTGTAGTTTCCGATGCACAAAAGGAATTTTCCTCAAATCTTCTAAAAATTTAAATAAATAAATAATGAGGTCTCGAGAAAGGGGTCGTTTGGAAACGATTTCTTGGACACACAAAAAGTTGACCGTAGTTAGAACCAGCAATTTTGAATGAAAAAAATAGTGTTTACAACCATTTTGTTCAGAATCGGACGGAGAACACGGTACATTCAATAAAAATAATATTATCTTTGTCATTTTTATTGTCTGAGCAAAACAAAAGTGTGTAAATAAAATGTATAAGAGTTTAGTATGTGTAAAGAAGGTGAACAAAGATTTCAACCTATGTTGGTCTGGCTGTTGAAATGAGCTCAAAGAATATAAATCAAGTATCATGTTCAAAAAAAGGATAAAAACATTTACTGCATCGGTCGTGCTTTATACTCATCATCTAGTCATTTTATTCTTTCCCTAGTCTCTGATGGATGAAATTGTGGGTGAAGGAAATGAAAACAGATTTTCACTTCATTCACTTGTGTTTGCCATTGGCTTGGCGATAAGGAATAGAGTTGGATTATGCTTTTTTCAACTTAATGAAATTTCACCTACGCTTTGCTCGCATAGTTAGGATGTGTTATCGACCTGATCGCGAGAGTATTCTCTTTCGGAACATATGCAGACTAAATGTCACAAGGACTTTGATGAGTCTTGATTACATTTGTTAGCTCGCTGGATAATAAGCGTATTCTAATTAGAAAGGAAAGCTTTCTTTGAAACACCCAAGCCGAAAGGCATACCATATTTATTTGATCCAGCACTAGCATGGATATGGAACAAAATGAGTTAATGTTAATAGCGTCAACGGATGTTACACAATGCGCATTTGTCATGAAATATACTACACGAAACACATCGTATGCAAAAATGATTTATTCTGTCGTGACGTCATGGCAAAACAATTACTGAGGCTGCCGTAATCCTCTGACTGTTCGTCCTGTCCGATTGACATCTCTTAAATTAGATCAGTAGTTGACCTTAAATTTACAGCAAAATTTCTTGGCACACTGAGGTTAACATAATTGTTTTGCTTAATCGTATATAATTAAAGGTATTGTCAAATACAGGAATTTTTTGAAGACTTCCGATAACTTTATTTTTTCACGGTGATGTTTGTTTGGTTGGCTAAGAGAAGATAATATTTCTACGCATGAAATACAAGAATGGATTTAAAATAAGATTTAGCTCCTTGAGGAAGAAAGTGATCAAGATGAATTGAAGTGGAGGAGGATCTGCAAACATGTCTGACGAATAGATCTCAAACGCCTGTTTGAAATTAAGTACAAGCTCTATGTTTAGTTGTAACTGTAATTATTGTTTTGATTCTAAAGTACCTTACCAAATAGAAACAAATCAACCTCCATGGAACCCAGCAGAAGAAATGAATGCGCAGTATTGCAATGGCTAATCGAGTTATGTCCATGTCCAGACATTTTTCATCGACTTTTAAATCCTCTTGAGGGTCATCAGATTTATCCAAAACAGTAAGGAGAGTTGCTCCATTTTCCACCATTGCAGCTATACTGGCTTTCCTTCAATAATGCGCAAATTGAAATCAAGTCTAATTTAAAATGTGGATATATTACACTACCTTAAACGGAGTAATTTTCCCGTCTTGTAATAGAAATAGATTGTGGGCAAAATTGGGAGTAGAAATCCAGCAGTGAAGCCAGTATGGATCTCCAGATTAAACCACTTTTGGAAAATTGTCGAATCCTTTTCAAAACAAATTCAAATGATTTAGGAAAATAAACAATCATTAAAAAATTGTTTTGAATGTCTTCATTCCTACATGTCCAATGTCGCAACTTGGCCAATCAGTATCCCATTCTTGTCCTGGGCACTTAATGAAAGTGATGAGTAATGTAAAAGTAATTAAGGAGGTGAGAATAAATATGGACGAAAACCTGAGTGTGGGCCGTTTGGACTTTGAACATTCTACCATTGTCAGAGAAAGGTTGTGGTAATATCTTCAAAAAAATTTAAATATTCGTTTATACTTCCGTTTCTTGTAAAACTTAGGCAAGCGTAAAAAACAGATTACCTTTCCCTTATAAAAAAACAACACAACTGTTGCATTCAGCGCTGCACAGACGCACTCACTCAAGTAGAAGAGTATGAGAATTGTGGAATCTTCTAAATTAGTTCCATCAAAAAAACATACCTTGCACAAACCGGATGTCGCATGAATTATTGATAATAGAAAAATGTAAAGATTTTTCGGTCTCTTTAGGTCTCTGATATGACATGATTGATAACGCGAAACTCAAGTTTCCGATAATACTGATGGAGTAAAATAATTCTAAAAGAATTCTTTCAGTTAATTCAACCATTTTCAATTCCCAGGGAGTATTTCGCTGGCTCGATCGCGCAAAAACATTGGGTGAAACAAGAATGATTTTAGTACTGCATAAAACCATGGTATTTGTACCCATGTTATGTGTATATTGAATGTAATCATGCAAAGAGGATTACGCAGAATTATTGGATACCGGGTAATAATGAGCCCACCGGGTAGGCTATAGCCAACAACGTATCATCTTACCCCGTGTCAGATATCAATAAAAATTCGAGTGGATTTTAATCGATAAAATTTTTGAACTACTGCTTTGACGTCACTAAATAAAACTTTATTTTCGTAATACAAATTCCCACAAAACACCATTAAAACCCGTGTTTGGCGTAGTGGGGAATATCCCGGCAAAGATCAGAGTGGGTTTTCCATTGCCCATTTACCGGTTTTAGCTTAATACTATGGATTTTAACGCAGCCAGAAATACACCAACAGAAATTAATAAAACAAGCTGGTTATCACTGATGAGCTTAAGATGGATCAAACACAATCGGAAAAAATTGCTAATTTTGTGAAGCATTTTATTGTTATATTCCCCTGGTTTTGTTCCAAACAGGAAGCCGATTGTTTTTTATTTGCACAATACATCCGCAAAGTAGGCCTTTGCTTTCGTATGAAACGAATGTTTTTAGTTTATAAACATACTAATCTTTCGGTCACACTGCTTGTACTTAGATCTTCGTATTTATTATTCAGGAATATAGTACAAGCAAAGGAAATGATCTACAGTGACGTGAGTGATGGATTGGTTATACAAATAAGCAATTCCAATTTTATTTGCCTGTTTGACTGCGTGCTTTGAATTTTTTACCTGTAAACGCCACCAGAACGTGTTGCCAGTTAAGTTGTGGAGAAGAAAATAATATTCCTGCGCTTGAAGTACAAGATTGGATTTAAAATAAGATTTAAATCCTTCAGAAAGTAAGTGATAAAGCCAACAGGTAATGAAAGGTCTGGTAGTTTTCCCGATGAATAGATTCCAGCGGCCTGTTTGAAATCAATTAGAAATTGTATTCCTGAACTATAATAATAGATTTTGCTCATATTAAGAAATATCTTACAAAATAAAAACAACTCATCCTCCATGGAATCCAACAGAAAAAATGAAGGCGCAGTATCGAAATGGCTAATCGGGTTACGTTCATGGATGGTAAATTCTCGTGAATGCAATTGTGTTGATCCAGAATTGTAAGAGGGATTTCTCCGTCTTCCACCTTTGCGACTTCACTAGTTTGGCTTGAGTATTAAATCAAGATACGTTTGAAGGACATCATCACTATTTTTTTTAAATTTAAATATAATTCCTGGTACCTTAACTGGAGTAATTGTCCTGTCCTGTAATAGTAATAAGCTGTTGGCAAAATGGGAAGTAGAAATCCAGAAAATGAACCTGTGTAAAACTCCAAATTAAGCCAGTGCATAAAATTATGCTGACCCTGAAAATCCAAAAATTATTGCTGTGATTGATTCAATAAATCCTAATGAAACAGCTGCAATTTGTGTCTGATGTACTTACCTCAACAGAATTGTAATTGTAGCAACCGGGCCAGTCAATGTTCCAATCTTGTCCAGCACATTTCATCACAGCGATGACTAGTACACCAATTAGGATGAAAACGAGAAGCACGAGGTAAATTGTGGCCACAAGCCTAATTGTGGTTTGCTCGGACTTGGAACATTCTGGCGTCGTCAAAGACCGATGGTGATAATACCTGATAAAATCAAATAAAAAATGCTTTGTATTCTACATCTCGTTTTTGAAAGAAGTATAATCATTTTAGAATTACGTACCTTTCTCCAATAAGAAATAATACCAAAGTTGCATTGAACGCAGCACAAACGCACTCACTCAAATAGAAAAGCAGAGGTTCTTTTGAACCATCTATATATATTCCTACAAGGAGACCTATTTTACACAAACCGGAAGTGGCTTGAACTATTGATAATAGAAAAATATAAATATTTGACAATATCTTCAGGTGTTTGAGTGAAAACACCAAGCGAAAGATGAAACTTAAATTTCCAATAACACTGATGAAGTAGGGTAATCCTACTAGAACTGGTTGAATTAATTCAACCATTTCCTTTTTTCAGTTGGTTTCTTTGGAAGAGTTTGGGGATAAACGAAAACGGCATTATTGCTCGTCATGCTACTTTTACACGTGTATTGAATGTAGTAATGCAGTGGAATCTGCGTGTTAGTGTTTCACCGGAAATTGTGTCTAAACCTGAAACTAAATAATACCAATGCAAAAAAGTGCAACAAGCTGGGCGAGTTTTAGAGAAGAGCTTAAGTTACACCAAAATGTTTTAATGGTTTTTTTCTTGTTCTCGCACAAAACGGAGTCTCGCCTATCTTTTCTCTCACAGATGTGAACTTGGCCTTGAAAGCAGACCAGCTGCAGCAATCTTGCATACGCTTTTGCATTCAGTTTGGAAAGAAAGGAAAGAGCATGATGATATGCCACAAAAATGTGCTCTAAATCTTCCTTTTATTTGAGCTTTTTCTTGATGCGCTCACTTGACACAAACAAAGTTGATTTCTCCTCTACTTGTTTTTATGATTTCCCTGCACGCTGATTAACGAAAGAGCGTGTAAAGGAAATGAAAACAGATGAAACATGGGTTGGAGATGGAAAAAAGCATCGAATTGTATTTTCCTGTGCAGCGTGATGAAATTTCTGACTTTATCTCATTTCCTCTTTTACGTTGGCATCTTATGGGCTGTAGTCAACACACTCATTGTCATGAAGCCTGCTGATAGTGTTATTGTTTACGCCAACTACTACTTCCTGGTCTCCTTTGGCTACACTTTCTCTCCTAATTGAAATCGAAGATATTTAAAAATGCTGCTAAAATTTGTAAATACGGTGCTCAAAGTAAATGTTTCATTCTGAGCTTATAGTTTTGGTTTGTATTTATTTTTAAGTGCCGAGGAGGCTAGCACATTCATTTATTTGACCAAATCAGGTTTTTATACGAAATTTAATTTTAAAAAACCTTTCCGTTTTCATATCTTGAGCTACTTACAATGTCATATCATACCTATGCATTTTTTGTGAATTTTTTTTTGCATAATTCGAATGAAGTCCACATGCCATTATTCTGTTAATAGAAAAAGTGACACTCTTGTAAACGAATAAAATAGAAATGAAAAAAAAAGTATTGCCCAGAAAACTAGGACCGTAAAAAACAATACCATAAGATTTCTCTTTTGCTTGCATATCAGCCAAAGGGAAATGATTTTGTAATCAACTTTCTTCATAACCCTTTCTGTTAGTTTTGGACTTTTTATGGCACCGTCCTCAAACTATCGGTAAAAAACAACTAACATAATCTAAACCAGCAGAAAAATATCATTTGAATTTTAAGCGTAAGACTGATGCCGATTAGTGTCAACCTAAATGGTTTTCATGTCTTCTGTTTTCGTGCGCAAACGACTATGCAATTAAAAGCTATTATTTGGAATCCATTGGGAGTGTCGAATCAATACTGGTGTTGTAATTTTCAGCTAAAACTACTCTCTCTACCAATATGTGTTATACTTGGAATAAGTAGTTTTATTTCTTTCTTCTTATTTCAGACGACCAATTCAATCATAACCTTTAAATGTGCTCAATTTTCCCAGAAGTTATTTCTTAAAAACCTTTAAAAATGCGGCCATATAACAAAATTTTGTGCGTTCTTTTCACATTAAATATGGACGCGTTCGCAAGCTCAGAAATATGGGACCGAACTGCAGCCTTATCGCTACAGTTCGTGGTTGAAAAATTGATTGGATTGCCCGAAAATTATTTCCTTATAATCCATTCGTACGCAAACTACAGCGACAACCCATCACTTCTTGCCGCGGTTCCTAGGGTAATCCTAAACTACGACTATAGTTTAGAGATGGAAGTCATTTGTAACACGACACGATTAAAAATGCCATTGACCATACTTTTAGGACCGTGGACCGAAAAGAGTTTGGAGAATTCAATGTTTCGTTTCTGTTTTGCCTCTTTAAGTCCAAGAAATTTGCTGGCACTATCAATTCCACGAGATCA
>JAHZMX010004790.1:0-15974 GCA_027743895.1 Seira musarum
ACAACAATAAAATCGGAATCCATTCACTATTGACTTGTATTCCTTCCCCGAATTCATTTAATGCGTAGTAGAGTAGAATGCAAAAGCAATAAAGACATGCACAGGTAATAATTTTATTCTATTCTTTCCAGTCAATTTAATTGCGTGTCATTATGCAAGGACAAGGAGAACATGAAATTCGACTTAAGAAAGCAATAAATTTACCTCGACACGTACGTTAGTCTCAACTTTCCCCAATAATTTCTTTTAATTGAATTAAAACTTACCTCAATCACAGTTGTAGCTACACTCTTATCGGAAGCGTCGGAAGCCAACAAAGACCCAATTACGATCCCGATCGGTGAAACAATTGCAAAGAAGACTATGGAAGAGACAAAAGTGAGAGCTTTTGTCTGTGTTGCGACCAGTTCCAATCCCATGCAAAATGAGATTACAAATTTATGAGAAGCGACCGCACCAAACATGAGCCATACGTTCGAGGAATTCTAGAGTAAAAAAGTTCAACATACCAAAACACATTAATATTTAATCATCTCATCCCATATTATCCCCAAGAAATATGTACATTCTCCAACTTTTCCAATTTATCCAACCATTTATCATGTGTCATAAAATAAGTTTTTCTTTTCAAATTCCTTATGAAAATGACAAGTCACAAATGTGGAACTCGAGTGGGAAGGGAAGTTTAAGTGGAAGCAATGAACTTACTCTTTTTGCAGAAAAGAGAAAGTAAATATTCCTCGAGGAAGGTAATAAAAAACGGAAATGTAGGCAAAAGCAAGTCATCATTGTATATGTCAATATTTTACCTGTAATCCAATGGTAACCCCCTCCATAATGGCATGAAAGGAAAGTGCGATCAGAGCGAGTACAGCTCGAAGAGATGAAGCAAAATTTGTCTTGTCATCCGGACACTCCTCCTCCATCGTTTCCATACTTTCACTTATTCTCATGTCCTTCACTGAGTACTGTGAATATCTTCGCTCCCTTTGAGAATCATTTGGCATTTGACCAGCACCAGTAGAGGTAACATCCATCGTGGAAATGTTGTTATTAATAATCGACTTTGCATTACCCGAGGACTCTCCTTGAACTGTGGAGTCTTCAGGAATTGTGATGCAAAAAGATGGTCGTTGTTGTTGGGAGGGTTGAAGGGTGTGAATAGTAGAAATCGATCCTCTCGGAGTATTCAGTGAATATGTCGATCCCTTCGCATTTGGGATGGGGATGGAATGCGCAATTGAATTATGTCTGGCGACAGTGTTCATATGATGATGATGTCCATGATGGCCGTCAACCATAATGAAATGCGCAACTTCTTCCACAAAATATATTAAAAGGAAACCTGATATGACCATTACTTCAGCTAAAGGAAAATGGGGATCAACAGAAGTTGTCGCATTCTTAAAGGCTTCCCTCACTTCAGGAAGGAGATGGAGCATTGAAGTGGAGAAGAGAACTCCAGCTCCAAAACATGAAAGTGCGGTTAAAACTATTTTGTACATGAAAGATTCAGTCTGAAGCATTGATTTGCTATAGCGTACAATGAAATAGGGCAATATCCCGAGAAATATCGAGATTATTGTGAGGGCACCCATAACAAGCCATTTTTCAAGGGGAATGTTCATTTTTTAAAAGGAAAAAATATTTCAACAAAAGGGAAAAATAGATGGAGATGACTTTCAGCTCTCTTTTGATTGATTGACTTTGGTGATCTGAGTTTTTGCTGGTGACGTATGACGTTAGCATTCAGTCAAGAGGAAAATTAGAGATAAGAAGGGGTTTCATAAGAGTCCTNGGAATGTTCATTTTTTAAAAGGAAAAAATATTTCAACAAAAGGGAAAAATAGATGGAGATGACTTTCAGCTCTCTTTTGATTGATTGACTTTGGTGATCTGAGTTTTTGCTGGTGACGTATGACGTTAGCATTCAGTCAAGAGGAAAATTAGAGATAAGAAGGGGTTTCATAAGAGTCCTTCACGTTTCACCGCAGCAGCAGCGCCAGTGGAACATTATATCCTTGAAAGTATAGGTCACTTCCCCATTGAATGAAATAAAGCCTATAAATCCATAAAAAAATATACCAAAATACAACGTCAATGTCATTTGTTAAAGACCCTTGAACAAAGCAACTTTGAAATATCAAGCAAAAATACGAAATACCAACATTCATAATCATATTGACTACATTTTTAGAATATGTAAATAAACCCAGATAGCAAATGCTCTTTGGAAATTATGGTGGCCCTTAAAAGGGCCGTTGGGTTGATTGATGAAATGCAAGATAATTTACGCGTTCTCTGATGAGCTAGTGTACTTCGCAACAGCCTTTGTTCCTTCAGACACTGCGTGTTTAGAAAGTTCTCCAGGGAGAAGAAGTCTGACTGCCGTTTGAATTTCCCGAGCCGTAATGGTAGCCTTCTTGTTGTACTGGGCAAGTCGATTAGCTTCCATCGCAATTTTGTCGAAGATGTCGTTGACGAAGGAATTCATGATGGACATTGCCTTAGAAGATATTCCCGTTTCCGGATGGACTTGCTTCATGACCCTGTAGATGTACATGGCGTAGGACTCCTTCCTCTTTGCCCTTCGCACCTTCTTCTCTCCTTTACCACGTTTCACTGATCGGTTGCTCACAGCGCTAATTCTCTTCTGACCCTTGCCCTCGTGCTTAACCGTGGCGGCGGTCTTTGTTCGAGCCATGATGAAATAACGATAGAATTGAGAAGAGTTAACTACAAGTCGGTAGTGGCAGTTCTGATATTAACCTTCTACAGTCGCAGTAGGAAATGGATAGAATGTTGACAATTGGATGAAATCAGTATTTATATTAAACAGCTGGGTTGAAAGGTGAGTTGAAATAAGTAAAGCAAAGAGTACGGACGTGCCTGATTGCTTTAAGTAAGTCTGATTTTGATACTATATTTGAAGTTTATACAATGAAACTAATCCGACGTCAAACATGGACTTTGAGAGCTTGCACATTCACATGAGCAAGCGTAGATAAAATTGTGCGGGCATAAAATTATTTAAAATACATCGTTTGTTGCAATAAAAATTCAAATTTGATGACAAAAACTGATAGAATAGATTTATTAGCTTTCCCTGAACTCGTAGTTATTTCCTCATAAAATACCTAATTAAAAATTGCCCGTAACAAGGATGTGCAAACAAATGATATGAATGGATGAAGTCTTTGGCTTAAATGCTTAGGTGTCAGCGGGTGCATCATATTGTTTTCGCAAATTATATTAGAATGACAGTAAAACGGCGAACGAAAGTGAAAGATAGAGGCTAAAGCGAAATGACTGAAGAAGTGTCTGCTTTTTATAGCAGGTCTTACCTGACCATACCCAATGTACGCCTCTAAATTCTTTGAACCGGATACGCTGCGATGATAATATGATTATGATGCACAACACGGATTTACGTATTTTTTTTTGGACAAATCGTGATCTATCTAGATAATAACAATAATAGAAACGAATCCAGACCACATGGATAGAGATGCACACCAAAACAGGGAAATGAAAAATTTGTCTCGTGCGCAAAAAGAATTTGTAAAAGAAGTTAATTAATTCTGGAAGGACTGGAATACAGGAAAGTTAGCAATTATCCTGGCTAATGTTTTCGAGCGAATGAAATTGAAGTGCCGTGCGCAAATCCCATTTATGTAGGAGGTGCCAGATTTGATATGATACGGTAAAATATAATAATGAGTGCACACATATTAAATGCGGAATGCAATCATTTGACTTTGACATCTCCAGAATTCGCATTGTGTTGAGCACGCGTGAATAAGATAAAAAGATTTATAATGGATCGTACACATAAAAAATCAACGTAGACTGGCGCTGGCTACATCATCAGTAGCGGAGAATATTATGATCTCTCAAGTACTTTGTTTTGAGCAGTTGTGTAAAAAAGTTATTAATTAAGCCTAGCCTCTGTTAGGACATCATCGGCAGCTGTCTGCACTTCAAATTCGAAATCATGATCATAATTCATGTTGAGGAAACAATGCAATTTGGATATTCTATGCAAAGTAATCCACGATGCAGCAGCGACATTCCAAATGTATTAAAAATTTCATAACACATCAATCATGTAATATCGCAGCTCTTTGACGGCGAATGCTATTTGTATTCGTTCGTTATACATATTTTAACGTATACGAAACTGCGTCGGTTGATTCCATTGAGGTACCTAGGCGTGACATAATTAATCATACCTACATACGAAATTCAAAGTTACTGCAATTAAAAAATGCATTGCTCTTCGTAAATGATGGTGGCCCTTAAAAGGGCCGTTGGGTACTAAATTAATGGACGCGTTCTACAATTTTAATCAGTTCAAGGGGTGGCTCCAGATGATTTGTCACCTTTACTTTTTGGAAGGAGGACGGAGTGGATGTTAGGCAAGACTCCTCCTTGGGCGATAGTAACTCCTTTCAATAGCGTGTTCAATTCTTCATCGTTCCTGATGGCAAGTTGAAGGTGACGGGGGATGATTCGGTGCTTCTTATTATCACGGGCAGCGTTTCCAGCCAATTCAAGAATCTCGGCGGCCAAATACTCCATCACTGCAGCTAGGTAAACTGGCGCACCACCTCCGATTCTCTCGGCGTAGTTCCCCTTCCTCAATAAACGATGAATTCTTCCAACCGGAAACTGAATTCCCGCCCTCTTGGAACGAGACTTTGCCTTGGCTTTCGTCGCCTTTCCTCCCTTACCGCGTCCAGACATGATGATTAAGAGCAGAAGTAGAAGTTGAGTGATTCACTTTGATGTTACTGCTGACGATGTTCACGAGCAACTGATGACCGGCACAGAAGTTCAACTTGCTTTTATATAAACAAGCTGGGTTGAAACAGTTCTAGCAAGCATGTGAGAGCAAGTCTCTAAAATGTCAGGCACGTCCGCACTCTCAATTTTCCAAAATAAAAGCAAAGAGCTTGTACATTTACGGCTCATTGTGCTTGTGTTGTCATTCTATACTTGTACTTCCTATATCTCACTGTGTGCCATCAGTTGACTGCGCATCTCAATAATTCATCATGACTGGACGCATCATTATACGTTAAAACGTTTCTTTATATTTTGTTTTGAGTAGTCACTAATATTTGATGTTTTTATTTTCAGCAAGCGGAAGTGTGCTTCAAAGCTTTACTGAAGTCAATGATCAATCTTCAAAGGGTCGCAATCGTTCGAAAAGTTTACCGAAAAGGCACTAAATGCGTTTTAGGGTTGTTGTATCCAGACAATAATCGTGGGGTATGATTTTAATTTCATGTTAATGTTTCAAGGCATTTTTACCTGATTTCATTGAACAGTTGAACTTACTGAAATATTTGTAATCGCAGTGTCTCGTCTTGATTGAGATGAACTATGCCGATGACATTTCAATACCCCAGTTCCCTATTCTGACCAAACCAGAGGAAACTGTTGACGAGGATTGTGGAGAAGCAATTGTCAGTGAGCAAGAAGAATTGATCGATAAACTGATTGCGGCAAAATCATTAGATTCTTTTAGTCCATTCGATGGACCAGCGGATCCAGCTGTTGCTGCTTTGCGTGAAAAAATTGCGTCTAAAATTCTCAAGCGCTCCGCCGAAGATGTTAAGGGGAAGCCACTGGATAATATTGATATATATTTCCAAAACCTCATGTTGGACAGCACCCTAGTCAATCAGTTACGTGAAGCCTTCCCCCTAAATGAAGTGAAACATGAGGCTAGGCCTGCTGGAAGTAAGATATTCCGTAAAAGATCAATGGAAGGTGAAGAAGCCCTCGTTCAGGATTCGGATAAGAAGCCGAAATTATAGACGGAGGAAAAGAAGGTTGTCGAAGAGGAAGCCAAAGAAGAGGATCTTGATGATCTGGTGAATCTCTTTCATTTCTAATTGCTTTTTAATAACCTTTACCCTTATGAAATGTCGTAAAATATCTAATGTGTATTTTTGTTTCTTCTCTTTTCAATAGCTGGATGAATTATAAACTTCAAATACGTTTTCGATGGTGCGCGCGCAAGAATTGATGCTGTTTAGTTTAAGATCGCTTCCATGGCTTGGACTTAAGACGTGATGACATTTACTTATTATTTTTAAAATCTTGTATTCATTTATTTTTAAGCTATGAATGTGAGTATTGCTATATAAAAATAGCGGTATGTGTTATTATATATTATGTAAAATTACATGGAATGATTCAAATCTATCAAATAAAATATATTCTATGTACGTATATTTGTTTTAAATATCTAGGAATATAAATTACTTCACTGTTCAGTCACTATTTAGAATTTACTGTGCAACATCTTAGCTATTGTATCAAAGGACGTGAAAAAGTTAGGCTAATCTTATTCGCAAAACTGTACACCGTTAAGAACAAAAAAAGTAGCGAAATGTAGCTTTCTAAAATTACTTGTGGATTTTTCCCTCTGTGTACGGTGTGTGGAAGATGTAGTCCGTTTCATGACTTACGGTCATGCCAAGCTTTTCATGGAAATTGCACGAGTTATAATTTTTCGCTTGAGCAGAACTGCAAGGAACCTGTCCCATCTTGGTCATTTCCTTCATGAGGTATCGGAAGCACAATTGGGCGAAACCCTTACGGCGGTGATGGACATCAGTGTAGAGGAGTCCCATAAGGCCATGAACGTTTGAGAATGCCCCACATACCAATTTACCATCCACCCACACTCCAGCGCTGGGACTCTTTTCCAAAGCAGTTTGAACGTATTCTAATGTTCCATCTTTCGCATATTTCCAATTCTCAACGAGGAACTTTGCACCGGATATTTTATCAAGAGGTCGAAGTTCGATTTCTTCGCGAAGATTCCTGTAAAACATAATAGAGTTTCATTCATTTAGAAAGAGAGTTTTTTTATCCGTGGTGGAAGCATCACTTTTATCAGTGTTTCTCCTCTTATCTAATCTCTATCTGCATTACCTAAAGTTTTGGTGCTGGGCATCCGCAACATCGAATATGTATTGGTAGTTTGGATTAACCATGACGGAATTCTTTTTTACTGATGTGCTGACCTCGACAACAATAGGGGAAATTAAGCGGTCCAATGAAGTGAAACAATAAGCAGCTTCCCAATCTATCACTTTTGTGTCAATCAAAGCCTTCCTCAAATATCCATCGGGAACATAATCGAGTGGTACGGACATGTTAATATCTTGGCCATAATCCTAAATAATTTTGAATGCAAATTGTTTTTAAGTATTGTGTTTTTATAGAACACTTCATTTTAGTCTCATTTAGAATGCTATCATACCTTTCGTTTGATGATTAGCATGATAACCGCGCTAGCAGATAAGTCACCATCAAGCGTATACACGTGCACTTCCTGCCGGCAACGCCTCTTGTTTACAATGGCGTTATATTCCTGATAAGAATCCAAAATAGAAATAAATGATTATAAATTCCTTTAAAAAATATTCGTTTCCAAAAAAATGTCGCAAGTATCCCCAAAAATGCTTACTTTTGCAGATCGAGGGAGTCTTTGTTTAAGAACGCCTTGCAAAGCTGCAGTATCCGAATCGGAAATTTTGACAAACGGTTCTGAGTAGTTTGATCTCATCTTGGAAGTTTTTAAAAGTTTCTGGCAACGTAAACTTAGAAAATGTCTTTTGGACAAAAAAATGTTTCAAGTGTTTCGAAACAAATGTTTCAAGTACAATGCAGGTAGACAACTGTGCCTTCAAATCACGGATTCCTCTGCTTTTATGTGAAACTCTTGATCATTGCGTAGCAGTAGCGCATGCCAAGCACAAGCTTCCAGTCAGATATTTTTAAACATAGAAAAAGGAAACGTCAACGACCAGAGTCTGGTAATGTTATAAATTAGTAAAGGATCATGTACTGAGCAAGTGATCTAAAGTAGTCCGTCCGTCCAAAGGGTTGAACTGGGCATTCATCGTGAGTGATTGGATTCTTACTAAAAAAATCATTTACTACGACGCATATAACTATTATTATTATTCTTTTTTATGTAACTCTCTATTAAAATTACACTTCTCCGGAGAACATCATCATGATTACCACCATCACGATGATTCGATACGCGTGCTTATCCAACCAAAAAAACTTTTTTTTTTTTGCATTATATAAAGTGCACTTGCCCCTTGCTCGGCCGACTTTGAGCAGACGACCATACATTACATTATATACTTACAAAACCTTTTTTTTTCCTTCATTTATTTATCCTCTTCTGGAGTGGCATTAACTAACTTTGACTACTCCCGTTGCGTTCCAGTTAGAAGAAGAAGAAGAATAATCCTTATTCATAAATGTCTTCGTTTTTTTGGTTTTGTAATAATAATAAAATACATAATATTGTTATCGCTGTATCGAAAGATAAAGATTTAACTTTTGAACTGGACTGACTCATTTTAAGAGAGGTTTTACATGATACGTCTTAATTTTTTTTTTCTCAGGTCTTATACAACATCTTTTCATGGACGACGATTGATTAATATGTATTATATGATGACGTTCAGATTGAATTCATGAACGAGTGAATTCCTCTGCTCACATGCACCTATGCACACACGACATGACATGACACGGCACGGCATAAGACGACAAATAGGCTGTAGTCAGTTAAAAAATATAAAGTTTCATAATCATGACATGCACGCTTGACTATAACTATGTATACATGCATATCTTTAAAATTCTTACAAAATAGGAGTTTATTATTTACGCTTCCCTTCAATTTTTTTTGTGTTAAAGGGCATCTGAACTTAGAACTCATAATGAAATCAAATCAATTAACTGTAAATAAATTATTTAAGCAGGAGGTATAATTCAATAGGTACATCCATTATAATTCATGTCTTCTTCCGCAGCTTGATTCTTTGAATCGAATGGTGTGGCTTAATTGCCACGGAAGATCATATCTAGCCCAAGCCGGTTTCCTACTGTCCTTGTGATCCCAATTCGAAAAAGTAGTCTTCCACTTTCGGAATATAGCACCACCACCGCCGCTCCCTTAGAATTTATCTTTTTTTTTAGAAAAAATGCCTGAAACAATTTCATAATCATTAATACATAATCACTAGTTTAGATATCACGTTTTAGCTCGAGCTGAAGGAAAAAATTGATTGAGCACGAGGCACACCCTTATCATGTAACTTGCACCGGCACCCTCTATTCCACTAATTGATGGGGGCATGGTCCAACTGGAATTCCACGATGTGTTCACAGGGCAAATTGCTGGAAAGAAGATGCTCTTAGCTCCTCTGAATTTCTCGCATTTTTATGGAAAGACACGAAGGTAGCTTGGCTTTGAATACCTCTTCACTTGCTTGACTGACAAATGATAATTCATGGCCACCCTCAACATTTAATGAAAACCTTTGGTTTCAGTTCCATCATCATTTTCTTTTTCTTCTGCGCATTTTTTTGCTCCCGTGGCCCGTGACATGGCACACGCTCCTAGCAACTGCTTCAACAATTCTTGATGAGTAAACAAGTTCACATCTTTCCGATAAAAGGAGCAAAAAGTAACGATGCCTAAAATTAATTTTGTTTTATGTAAATGTAATGTTTACAAAGATAACATTTGTAACAAGCCATGACAAACAAGCTAGAAGCAGACAATTATAATTGCATTGCAATTAAAAAATGATGAAAAAAATCATAAAGTAAACATCGATGTAATGAACGAAAGTCCTTTTCATGAGGAAAAGGAAAACAAAAATAAAAGACTGGTCTGGACTGGACACTGGACCTCGCTTGCGTCTGCGCTGCCCCTGTTTAGGCACCTCATTTGCGTTTCAAGTAAATCACTGGCTTATGTAAGGAAACGGTGTGGGAGTGCGAGTGACTGAACTGACGTAAAAAAATCTCAATCAATTCAATAATCATCGTAATTATTGTAGTCATCAGCCCATTGCCACGTGATAAAGAAGAAGCTGGAACGAGATTACTAAAAAATGGTACATGGTCATAGTCATGATTCCACCTCCATCTAATTTTATTCACTTATCTTTCTCATTTTGTTTGACAACTGCCGTTAGTTGTTTCATGTTCATGAGATACATCGTTACCCTCTGATCTGATTTGATATTTGATGGTCCTCATTTTTTAGGTCCTGATTCTGATGCACGCACTTTCGATAGTTTCGAGGCTCACTTGTTAGCCAAAACATTGAGTTTTATCTGAGGTGAACAATCTTTCATGGAGTGGATTGGATGATATGGCCAAATCTCTAAAAAATTCATGTTGCCGTTGTCTTTGTTCGGTAAGATAAATAATGATTATAATTATGCAATGCACTATAAATACATATCATTAGTAATTACAATATTTACAATCATATACAATCACAATTAAGCAGACAAAAAATACGTGCCTAAAAAAATACCGACAATCGACACGTGAGAAGCTCGAGTGAGAAATTATTTTTTTAATGTTTTTCCTCATTCTCCTTTTTTCTGTTAATGACCTATTGGCCTGATGCTGTAAACAACATCGGCTTCGGCATGTTTTTTTTTCTCTCTATTTTAATTGAATTTACAATTTACCTAATTCAAAAGTCCAAGTTCATGAAAATTCTTAGCAAATGTTTTGATTTTGAAGTTGTTTTTATGTCTCACAGGCTAAAAGATTATCAAAAATGATGAAGACTGGATTGGGATTTAAAATAGATTTTTGTTTGATTACATTCCAGTGTGGAGAAAGTGCTGATGAAGAACCATTACTGGCCTACTTGTACGCATTTGATTTTGATCACACGATAGTGGATCAAAACTCTGATTCAGCAGTGATGGAAATTATACATGATCCGATACCAGAGAATTTAATTGTAAGACATAATGCTACTTAAAAAAATTCTTGTCAAAATCATCAAAAAATGTTATCTAAGGTCAGTAAATTGCGACTTCTTAGAGGCTATATGATGGAACAAACTGGGAAGAGTACATGGATAAAATTTTCAAATTCGTTGCTGATGAAGGAGGAACGTATGACATTATTGGGAGCAAAATTGCCCAGTTAAAGCCTACCGAATGTACTTAAATACATTCAGAAATTTCATTGATTTTTGATGATGAATGCTTAAAATTCTTTTTTTATCTCCCATAAATAGCAATGATTCCATTACTCCAGAGGATATCGGCTAGTCGGAATATCCGGACTCAATCTAGGTTTATAATCGTTTCAGACGCGAACACATTTTTTATTCAGACGTTTTTAAATAGTAGAATACCACCGTTGGTACCTGACGCAATCATTACAAATCATGCGGAAAAAACGCCAGACGGATTTTTGAAACTTATGCCATACGAACATCAGACCAAGTGTCCTCTCTGTCCTCATAATCTATGCAAAGGAGCAGCGCTCCAGAAATATATTGAGAATAAAGGACCTTTTGCACGTGTTTTCTACACAGGTAAAGTATAAAAATTTATCTTTTCTATTCAAGCAAATTCCTTGCCATATTTGGACTTTGACTTTTTACTTGAGCTTTTCTGACATTTTTTTATGAAGGCGATGGTGGTAATGACATATGCCCAGCTATGACATTAACCGAGAATGATGTAGTCTTTGTAAGGAAGAACTTTGCAATGGAGAAAATAATTGCTCATGGACTTTGGAAAGGAGTGCCTGTGGAGATAAGGGCGAAGGTAATAAATGTACTGCAATAAAATGTTTGAATGATTTCATTTGCAGTAAACGCAATATAATATCAAGGTTTAAAGTCGAGAGTCTATAGAATTATGAGATACTCTTCTTTGGCTATTATTATTTTAATTTTGATTGTGTTTTGTTGACGATTGCGTTCAATTCTCACCTCATCATTTTTCAGATTATTTACTGGGAAGATGCAAAAGAGATCGAAGAGGAGATGGATTTTTGAACTACAATAATTCCTGTGTCATCAGCCCACCAGCCGTCGTAGAGTAGTAGAAGTATAGACAAAATCATCAAGTGTTTGATTCTTATGTCAATTTAATCGTATGACTGCGACTGTGACACAGCTACAATTTAAGCTGCAAACTTGACCATTTTTAACTTGAAATAAATATACAGAAACTTTAATTGAAAAGCAGGAAAGATGATTCAAAATTATGAGGATTGCATAATGCGATGATGATGAGTAAGAATGATTCAATGATGATTTTTTTTGAAGAGACAATGATATTCCCTTATCTCCGTGTAATTCTCACTTCAATTTCAAAGGTTTTTTTATTAATGAACGAAAAAAATCGGAATATTCCTGATATCACTTTCAGTTCGTATTAAAACGAAACGATCACAAATCACAATATTTCAATTGATAACAGAATCAATTACGGGATCATCACAATTAGATTATACTGATAACACGTTCATACATAAATATATATCTTTTCCTAGTCTGGTCTAAACGAAAACGCATTTAAAAGATAATTAAAAGAGTAAAGTTATTCAACTCTACTACAGTACAGCCATGGCCAGAACGGTGGCGGTGGCACAATGCAAATGTCTTTTGTCAAACTAACAACGCAACAGGTAAACACTAACACTATCTAATACAATAAAAATGAAAAAAGTCACGATTAAAACCTCGATCTCGTTCCTTTTACAAAACGTATAGGTTAAAAATTAGATTAAAAATCCCAATCCCATCCACTTAAGTCGGATTCAGGAGGTCCAGTTCGATCCGGAGGATACTCGTCAAAGTTTCCAAAATCAAGTGGACCACGAACATCGGGAATGATCGGTGGAGTCAAAGTTCTATCGTGTAGCGCATGCCAGTCGAAGTCATCGAACCACCTTTGGACACAGGAAAACAGGATATAAAAGTAAAAATATTATGTAAATTCTGTTACGTATTTCATTCAAAATCAAATCAATAAAAAAAGCTTAATCACTCAGCCCAGCCACGAGCGGAGCCATATCACACTTTTCGTATCTCTACCCCAAAAAAAACCAAACACTAAATGTGAATGGCTGGCAATGGTTAAATCATAAATCAGACTTTGACTGGAAAGTTCAGTGAGAACTGAGAACATGTAACACGTCAAAGGCTATTTTTTGTCACAATTTTTTTTACGTGATTTGATGTTTGATGGTACCAAAAAAATGATACTGCTTTACGTACTTGTGCTTCTTGATATCTGAAATCCTTCCTCTTTGCGCTCCCAGACGGTCAGCGGGGTTATCCCGACATAATTTCCTGATTAAGTTTAATGCGTATTTGCTGATCGTTGGAGGGAACTCGATTGCGTCAATGCCTTGCAATATGATTTTGTACGTTCGCAATGGATCTCCACCTATTTAAAAAAAAAAGTTTACAAAAAATTATACGAATGAATCATCAATTACATAACTTAATTAAATTGGATATTCATGATCTGCGATTTTTTTATACCTGTGAAAGGTGGAGTTCCAGTCAAAAGCTCGTACATGAGAACACCGAGTGACCAAAAGTCGGCAGACAAATCATGCCCTTTGTTCAGTATTATCTCAGGTGCTGCAACATTTTAATTTATCCAATTATGTATGTATTTATTTAGATAATTATTAATACAGAAACATATTATTTATTTGCATTCGTCAATTTACTTACCACAATATTCGGGTGTGCCACAGAAAGTCCACGTTTTCCTCCCCTTTTAAAACAAAAAAAAAGTTGAAATAATATTACCTAAGTATTTGATAAATGGTCTTAAAAAGTTCAATCAAATAGGTAGCTTACGTCAAGCTTCTTGGCGAATCCAAAATCAACCAGCTTCACATATCCATTGGAATCGAGAAGCAGGTTCTCTGGCTTCAAATCACGATAAATGATATTTCTCGTATGAAGATATTTCAGGGCTTCGAGGACACAGCCAATGTAAAACCTAAAATAATTTGATTTATGGAGTGAATATTTAATGATAAAAAATTGTGTTGCATGAAAATGACTGTGGCAATCTCATTCAGTTTTTCTTACTTTGCTGTATCGTCTTCAAAGCGACCTCTGTCACGGAGCACAGTCCAGAGTTCACCTCCCAAGCAACATTCCATCAGCATGTAAAGGTACTTGGAGTCTTTAAACGTTTTGTACAGTTTACAGATAAAATCGCAGTTGGTCTCCAGCAAAATGCTCTTCTCAGATCTAATGTGCTCAATTTGTCTCGTGGCCACAATCTACAAAAAATATTTTCATCGAACTTATAAGAATCATTGGCCTCTCACGTTGTCCCCCAAGGCGAGATCACGAATTAAGATTAATGATTGTGAATATCGTATTAACCTGGCATTTCTTCATCTTTTTTAGAGCAAATGCGCGACTGCTGTCATGAGCTAATGTGACAAGTTCGACTCTTCCAAAGCCCCCAACTCCCAGTGTGGTTACGATTCTTAAGTCGTCTAACTTGATTTTGGCAATTTCGTCTGGTAACCTAAATCAAGGAAATTAATATAATCGCTTTCAAATACAACTGTACATACGTGTAACGGACTGAAAGTACAAATGTCCTTGAAAATCAGACTTACTTAATTTTTCGTTGGGCACGATCTAGAACACGGATTTTAAATTCATGGCACTTATAAATGAGCTCTTCATACGCCTCCCGATCCAGTCTTGCACACGTCACCCCCTCCTCACAATTTGAAATGACGTTGTAAGTGTAATTTCCATTTCGTCTTTTCAAACCAAACAAAAATATTAAAGAATTTTCATAATCAGGGAAATATTTTAAAAGTCTTGAAAAATTTTGATCAGTTCAATATTTAATGCATACGTTTGGAAAGTCTTTTCACCAAAAAAATCTCCGGGGTGCAATGTCTTCAAAAAGATTTCATCGCCCTTCCCTCCCTCTAGTGATTTGAATGTAGCTTTTGCCTAAAATAAGATAAATCAATTTCATGAGAAGGTCAATTCCCTTTTGAAAATTAAGCAGATGTCAGACTTACGGTTCCAACTACGAGGAAATACATGGCATCACCCTTTTCTCCTTGACGGAAGATATAGCTGCCATTATTGAAAGACACCTAAAGGATTACATTACAAAGGAATTATTTTTTTGTTATTACAAAATTTTCAATATTGTGTACACAAGGCGTTTCCTCGAATTTATTCTTTTGCAATTTGTTCAGAAGCCGAAACAAATTATAATTTAATATTCTACAACCGCAAAAACATTTATGGTGATTGCGATTACAATGTAAGGAGGTACGTACCTCTGAGATATGATCAGCAAGTTTGGCAAAGAATCCATCGCTGAGCTTGCGAAATATTGGCAGTGATTTGAGAAAATCTGTGGTGCAGTCATCAGCCTTTTTCTTCCCAGATCTTGAGAGCAGAGTAGGCATCTGAGGTTTTCTAAAGCTAAGACCTCGTGACGGGGTAGGAGCTAAAATGAAATGGATCAAGTCAAAATTCAGTCACGATTTAATTTTCATACAGGAAATGAAGCAATCTCCTTCGAAGAAAAAAATAAACATGGGCAAGCTCAAATAAAAAATCAGGCTTACATTTTTGAATTGATTGCTTCTGCTCTTGATAGTGGTACAAAGTCTTAAAATCTGTAAAGTATTTCCCAGCTGGCGTCATCTCCGGTGGGATCGTCTTCTGGATTTGTTGTTGCTTCCTTCGAATAGCCTCATTTTCATTTGACTCTTCTGTAAAAAAAAATTGACATAAAAGGTTAATTCAATGTTATTATTTGTGTACCTATTTACTTCAAGTTCATTTCGATATTTGTCTAACTTTTAAAATTCATGATGAATATTTAAGTAAATTATGAATAATTTTAAGTAATGGAATCGGAAGCAGCGCTTGCTAAGCTCACGTCACACCATACAATGTGCAATAAAGCTGTTAAGCAGCGATAACGACGTAGCTGAAAAGAGCTTACAGTGAAAGCGGAAAAGGGTTAAAAGCGAAAGAGTTGTCCCCAGAATACTGATTTAATGTCTGTCAAGTTCCATAGGCTGACAAAGAAAACAGCTCCTTGCACTTAAACCTACGTATTCTGCGCATGAAAAGC